>JAODAL010029546.1:0-51426 GCA_025379985.1 Phyllomedusa bahiana | reverse complement strand
TTTTAGGGTGGGCTTAGCACGCGGGATACCAAATAGGGGTACTTTGTTTATTTTTGATCTTTTTTGGGGGCTATGGCTTTTTGTAAGGGGAAAGGGGTGTACATGGTTTAATTTTATTTTTGTTTTTTTTTGATTTATTTTTTTTACTTTTTTTTTTTTACTTTTTAATTTTTTTACTTTTCCCCAGTGAGATTTTTAACAGCAAATCCTCATGGGGAACAGCAATCATTAGATTGCTGTTTTGAAGAGGGATCTGTGCACAGGCGTTACTGCTGTGCACAGGTCGCCATGGCAACTAGTGACACCATGCCCACAATGCACTGTGGGCATGGTGACGTCACCAGACTACCGGATGCTTTCAGAAGCATCCGGGGAGTCCTGGTAGGAGACGGGCGAGCGGCATCTCTGCCGCTTGCCTCCCCGATCGTAGGCAGAGGGAGCCCACCCCTCCTGCCTGCGCCTTCATTATTGCGGCCAATGACCAGGCTGCGGTAATGATGGTTTTTCACCCGGGGGCCCGGAGCTCACCCCGGGCCGGGGTTGATGGGGCATGAAGCCAGGGGTAATTTACCGCTTGGTTCCATGTCGGCCGATCGCCGGGGTTGCCCGAAAGCGGGTCTTTCCCAGGGGTATGCATACCCCCAAATTGTGGGGAAGGGTTAAAGAGGCCGGGGGGGGACCCCCCCGAAAAACCCGGGAGAGTTGGCATGTATGGAAATGACATCACAGCATCATAGAAGGCAGGGCGTTGCTAGGATCTTAAAACATCGGGGCCAGGTCCTCTGTGCTACATTTTTTTAGAACAGATTTGGATCCACACAGCATTTTTTGCGCCATCGTAGACTGCGGCTTTGCACTCTTTCCATTACTATTTTTTTACATAGAAAACTGACAACCCCCACTTTTTTTGCTTTTGTATATTCAGGTTGAACACAAAAACCGTCTTCTTGCACTTTTATTCTAATAATTTTATCATTTTTCCCCATGATACATAAGCTTTATTTATATAAAATTTTTTTTTCTTTTTTTTTTAGTACAAGGGAAAAAATGGTAAAGTATTTAAAAAAAAAAACAAAAACTTTCCTTTTAATAGCAAAAAGAAGTACGTTGAGGAAGTTGTCTATAGGTCTAGGGTAATTGGGGGAGTTGGAACTGATTCTGGGTCAAAAAGAGATGGGGGGATAAAATTAGCCCAAGTTTACAGAGACTGCAGGGGCCCAATATGGGTCTAAAAAGACCCCACGCTCCTGCAGTTCCCTGACCCTGGTGGTCACATGAGGCTGAGGCAGGAGCGGTAGCCGAATACTTAAGCTGATCTGAATATATAGATATATAGTGTGTACTGCAAAACAGGAAAGCAAGAGCAGTAATAGACTGTCCTGCCTTCTCACCGATTCTCCACAGCCAATGCTACCCAAACCTCTGTGCAGCTACAAGCTCTGCAGGGACGTTCAGGGATTTCTCTTTTACAGCATTTACTGCTAGTTTTATTTTATTTTTTTATAAACTATATAATCCCTTAACTATTTAACAGGCACTGTAGGTCACTGAGGGGGCTCCAGGAGTGCAGCTTATAAATGATGCCAATTCTGCTCTGTCACCCCGAGGACAGGACTGTGTGCTTTTCTCACTACATTTTGTTCATCTGGTGAGAGGGCCGGTATCTCTGTAACAGAGGTGATAGACGGAAGCCACGGGACCTGTTTCACAACGTGCACCCACAGCGCCAGACAGACCCTATTAATTGCAATGGCTCCATTGCATTTCCACTGTGGTTCCCATAACATAGGGCAGCAATCTGTGCTATTTCTCAATGATGGACCCATTGTAATGAATAGGGACTGTCAGGTGTGGTCGGGGTCTGTCGTGAAACTGACCCCATGGCTTCCATTTATCACCAGTGACAGAGGTTCTGAACGCAACCTTCCATGCAGACACCAGGCCTGAAGTGGAGCCGGGAGAAGTCACTGCGGCCGGGAGGGAGGAGTCCATTCTGCAGCTTCTCCCCCACCCCAGCTAAACAGACGGCTTGATCTCTTCAGTAGCCAATTATACTGAGGTTGCAGGACAAAGCTGGGATTGGGATACCTGCAGCTCTGGCAGTATGAACCAGGGGACAGGGAGTGTGGCTTAGGTTTGTGGTCTTCTGGGCTTGCTGTTTACCTGTCACTGCAGCCTTCCAGCCTCATGCTTTTTCGCGCTGCCGCTTGGCAACGCCCCCTTTTTAGCCACGCCTTCAGATCCTCCTGGTGCCGCCCCTGTTCGTTTTACCTTGCTCCTGGCTCCACCCACGTTCGAGTCTCATTGTTCCTGGCTCCGCCCCTCTTCAGCTCTCAGTGTTTCTAGCCCCGCCTCCACTCCTCCTGAACGGCTTCTACGCAGGGTGGCAGCGCAGGGGTAGGCCAGCTATTCACTCTCCTCTGCAGCCGCACTCTGCTAGTCCTGTGATAGGGATTGAGACCTAGCCCTGCCTGACATGGCATAAGTATCATTGTACGTTATCTATTGCTGAATAGCAGCCAATGAAGGAAGAACTTCTGACATTCCTCCCCACTCACTCTCTGTCCTCTCCCGATACTTCCCCTGCGCAGGGGGCCACAGCAGAGCTTCAGCACCAGTAGTAACTATGCCGCTCTTCTGACTCGGAGCCCCGAATGAAACTGCCTAGTGACACCCCTGAAATTTTCAGCCACAAAACCCAGCATGTACCGCACTGAAGCCCATACGAAGGGAACATTTACCATGCATCAGGCTTTGCTCTAGGAGGCACAACATAAAGGTTTTACTGAAACCTTTGCAAGATAGGGCACATACCCCCTCAGGTAGTCTCCCAGGTGATCACAAACTTAATAGCCTCTGGGGGGTTTTTATTATTTCTGCCAGAACGGGTTTGGCTTAGTGAAAAGTCCCGGGACTCATGGGAAAGCGACCATGTGATCCTGCAACAAAATCTGGGGCCGGGGAAAGCCTGTTTCAGCGGCAGCTGAGAGGTGCTTATGGGGACCACAACAGGGGGAAAATTTTTCCAAATGCAACACGCCATCAATCACTGAAATGCTGTCAAAAAAAGTTGGGGAATCTGAAAATAGTTATGGATAAAAATAATAAAAAAATAATCTTTTTTTAAAAGCGCCAAATATTCCCCGCAGCACTTTACAATATGGGGGGAATAATTACAGAAAAAAGACAGACATTAACAGTGAAAGCTACTTACGGTGAGACACAAGTGTGAGGCCTGCTCGCAAGAGTTAACAATTAGAGATATGGGATCCGGAATTTTTTGTATGGATATCCTATAGGGCATCGGGGCTTAACAAAAATAGAGCAAGCGGGGATCCAGATTATCTCTGTGGGGATACCCCCTTTTGTAGAGGGGGAAAACACGCCCTGACTTCTTTACCCCCTGGTATCAGTTTTTTGATCCAGAAAAAAAAATAAGAAAAGGAAAGAAAAAGTGCTTACCTCAGCAAAAACATAGGAAAACCCTTCCCGTGTTGTATAACTCCCATTCTGATTCTTATCCCCCCCCAGAATCACGAGGGTTTACCAACAGCCTGCGAGAAGCCCTCCCCAGCACACACTCTTCAGATCCCCTTTCTCCCCCCCTGCTCACCTGACCGCCGCCACATAGTCCTCCAACAAAAACCCGGGCCCTGACCGGGAAATTTTGGGAGCAGCCATCCACCACCCTTTTGATACTCCAGAAAAAAAGCCCCCCTGATAACTGTACAGTAAGAACCTTATAAGTGTGATAGCCGAACGCCATGACCAGGGGCTGCTAGGCTGTTTTATTCGGGCCGGGGCCCCCGAAAAAACCCTGTGCCCCGAGTCCCCCGGGCCCCAGGCCTCTGCGCGGGGCCTGGGACCGATGGCCCTTCACTGCATTGTGCTCCGTGGACCCCAAACACAGCGGGGGCTTCTGCGGGCAGAGAGCGAGCGCTCCCTCCCCGCAGACAGTTCGGCCCCCGCAGGTCCTACACCGCGGGCTGCCGGTTTCCTCACAGCGCTGAGGACCCGCCGGGCCCCCCGTGCGCCTGGGGGCCGGCGTCACGATACATAAATCATCGCGCGCTGCCTGTCCTCGGGCGCACGCGCGTCATAGGCCGTGCGCCCGAGGGGTGCCGGGGAGCGCGGGCGAAAAGGCGGGCGCGCTCGCCGGGAGATTAAGGTGTATTAATGTTTTATTTTTTAGCGTTTTCCCGCCTCGTGCCCCCATATACTGCCTGTGTGGCCCTATATACTGCCTGTGCCCCTAAAATGCCCCCTTGGCCCCCCTATCCCGCTGTGCCCCCATAAACCTGCCTGTGGCCCCCATTCCTGCCTGTGACCCCCATTCTGCCTGTGCCCCCCTTACGCCCTTTGCCCCCATTTGCCTGTGGCCCCCTATCCCTGCCTGTGGCCACCATATATGCTGTCCCTATATACCTGCTGTTGCCCTTATACCGCCTGTGCCCCATAACCTTCCCGTGCCCCATATACCTGCCGTGGCCCCCATATATGCCTCATTGCCCCCATATACCTCAGTGCCCTTATTACCTGCTTGTGGCCCCCCCTAATTTCCTCAGTGCCCCCATATACTGCCAAAGACCCATTTAACCCCGCCCGTGGCCCCCAAAAGCCTGTGCCCCCTATTACTGCCCTTTTGGCCCCCTTAATACCGCCTGGGCCCCCATTATGCCTCAGTGCCCCCCTATATGCCCGTGGCCCCATTACTGCCTCAATGAACCTTATACCTGCCTGTGGCCCCCCTATACTGCCTGTGCCCCCTAAATTTTCCCCCCCTGCCCGTGGCCCCTATATACGCCTCAGTGCCCCCTATATACCTGCCTCAGGGTCTTATATACCTGCCTCGTGTCCTAATACTGCCTCATGCCCCTATGTTCTGCCTCGTGCCCCCATATACTGCCTGGGCCCCATATACCTGCCCGTGGCCCCCCCTAACCTCCTGTGGGCCCCCTATACCCGCTGTGGCCCCATATACTGCTTCAGTGCCCCCCCTATTACTAACTGAGGGGACTGCATACCTAAAATTAAAAAAAGTTGCTGGAAATGTGAGGGTTCAAATTTTGTGTCCCAAAAACCCAAGGGACGAGTATTGGCCGGGAGCAACAGCATAAGGGGAGAACCGGGATGGAGAAGAAAAGGGGAAAGGAACGCGCTGATCAAAAAGAGTCTCCGGTGAATTACTAAAAATAACGCAGGGTAATCACTTATATGTCTGAGAGTTACAAAAAACTAGTATCACCACATCTGGCCTTAGGGGGTGGAAAATTTAATCAAGCCCGGTCGTGGTAGTAATGTGGGGGTCCCCGTTCGGTCGGGGTTTTTGGCAGGATTATTTGAGCCTTAAGTAGAAAATTTTTTGGGGCTTGGTTTTGTAGGAGGGGGTTTTGTCACAATCACTTGTTGGGAGATTTGCTCCATGTTGGTGGATTTTTGGTGACTGTTTAGGGATTTTCTGAAAAAGTAAATTTGTCATTGGGGATTTTTACTGTCAGTGACTTTCTGAGGGGATGGACGGGGTCTGTGTGGGGTGTGAGAAAAAAAATTTGTGACAGGAAAAAGAAGGTTTTTCTTGTAAAAAAAAAATCCCCAGTTTACAATGGGCGGGAAAAAACACAAAGGGCCCCACCCCCGGGTGTTTTAGGGGCCCTAGCAATGCCCCTGCCATGACACCATACTAATGGCTTTTTACCCCCGAGACCAGGCATCTCGGTGAACTATCGGCCGCCCAGTGGAAACCTCATGCATTTCCTGGCAATCTCATCGGGTGGGAAAGATCCTCGTTTTTCACGCCCGACGCCTTACAAATAAAGATAAAAATTTGCGAGCAGCCGAAGCGCTGAGGGATCAATAATAGATTCTGCCCCCTCCAGAAATCCTGTGGATATATGGCCCGGGGTGGGGGGGGAGGGGTTAAGTTCATGTAATTACCCCTTCTGTGATGACGTTCTTTACTATCGTCATCGGGGCGATAGTCATATGTCAATTATCAAGACATTTCCGATAGTCGATAAAGATTATCGCCGATACCATTAAAGCAAAGGGAAGGAAAACACCTTTATTTTTATACCCCAAAAAGGGTGGAGAACTGAAAAATTAAAAATCCAACATCAAAAGGAACCCGCCATTTAGGCAACACACTTAGGTTATAAAAGTACAGAAAAAAACTCACAACCCCTTTACTATCCCTGTCTTGACCAAAAGCAGACCTTAAACCTGCATGACCCCCAAATTAAAAATGCCAGAGGCGTAGGGGTTTGAACCTCATTTACTTGACTGGACAAGATTACCTGCCTGGAAAAGCAGCATGACCCCAAACCTGCATGCCCCCCCAGATTAAAAAAACTGCCTGAAAAAGGAGTCTTTCAACCACCATTTTAGTTGAACTGGACATTGACTATATTTGTCCTGTACCGCAGTATGACCATTAAACCTGTCTGACCCACAGATTAAAAAGTGCTGGGAAAAGGAGTTGTTCTGTCCCCACATGAGGCGAATGAAGGTGTAACTGGCTGGTGGATGATAGTGACTGGGAGACTTTCCTACCTTCGTATCCAGAATGTGGAGCAGACAGGACCAAGCAGGCTCAGCTTAGTAGATATAGTAACACAGTGGTATGAAACAGAATGTGGTTTATTCACCTTGGATACAGCAATGATCACTGATACAGAACTGTGGTTATCCCTGTAGTAGTATAAACCTTGGTGCAGTTTGTTGCTGCTGCTGCTCTGTTGTTTTGCTGCACTGCTGCTGTTTTCTGTTTTGCTGCAGTCTGCTGGTCAGAAATTGATGCTTCTGCTAGCCCAAAAGATGTGTGCTCCAGTCACATTAAGATGAAAACAACTAACAGGAAATGACACAGCAAAATCCTAAAAAAAACACACTCCCTAAGAGAAAAACTTTACAAACAAAGACAGAGGGAGCATATGTAAATTCTGGTCAGCAGATGGCAGCGCAGCAACAATACATAATAAAGAATGGATGGAATGTCTGGGCGGCTATAGCAGCCATTGCGCAGGCGAGGGCGGAGGAGCACCCGGTGTCCATGCTTCTTAGTTTGGACGCCGAGAAATCTTTCGATAAGGTTTCTTGGCCATTCCTGGATGCCACCCCTTTGAGCCGTGGGTTTGGGGACCTCTTCGCCAGCTTCATTGCCCACATGCACTCTAACTCCACAACGTCCCTGCTCATCAACAATACATTATCACCAGTTATGGACCTTTTTAGGGGAGCCAAGCAGGGGTGTCCCCTCTCACCCCTACTATTCAACCTGTCTATTGATCCACTCCTCTATCATATCACTCAGTCACCGCTCTATGCAGGTATCCTGTCCCCCACTAGGGAACTCAGGGTCACAGCGTATGCTGACGACTTGTTGCTGATGATCAGGAACTCCAGACAGAACCTAGCCCCCATCCTCGATGACATGAAGGCAGTGGGATTTTTATCGGGCTACATGATTAATGTAGATAAAAGTGAGGGAATGCTTTTAAAGGGACCGGCTGAGCCCATTTGGTCAAGGACTCACCCGATCCGCTGGTGTAACTCAGCCTTGAAATATTTAGGGATCTGGTTGACCAAACTTCCTAGCAATTTGTACTCTGCTAATATGTCAAAATACTATGACAAACTTGTACAAACTGTAAAGGGGTGGGATGACCTTCCGCTCTCCTTCTCTGGGAGATGTAACTTAATCAAAATGGTGGAATTCCCACGACTTCTATATATTTTTTACATGCTGCCTGTTTACCTGCGACCGAAGGACGAGAAACTAATAAATGCACAGTATAGGAAATTTATTTGGGATAACAAGAGGGCGCGTATTCCATTGCTCATACTTCAACAGCGTAGGCTACATGGTGGTCTGGGATTTCCTAATATCCATCTTTATAATTTAGCGGCCCTGGGTCGTTTCCTCACAGACTGGGCACAGTCTACAGCGATCTTTACAGATAGCTCCTTGGATCAGGCAGGGCTGCTGAATATTTCACTTATTAATTTTGTTCATTTACCATACGACAAACTTCCCCTGGGGATAAAAGATGATCAGCTGCTTATGCCAGTGTGGAGGGCGTGGCGAAAGATTAGGCAATTTAAAAAACTGAACTCTGATTATTCCCCGTATTTATCTTTAATAAATAACCCAAATTTTCAGGAGGGTAAGCCACAGAACACCTTCAGAATCTGGCGAAGCTTGGGCTTGCATCAAATAAAACACTTCCTGCACCTTGACACTAGACAACTATATTCTATTGCTGAATTGCGATGCCTTTATGCTACACCCACGATTCCGTTTTTTAACTTACAAGTAGTTAGCTATATATCGGAGGTGAAGAGACACCTACAACCGGCAGATTGGGACGTGGCCTTTGATCGTACAGTTTTTAACCCTCCCACAAGGAGAGCACAGCTGTCTACTATCTACAAGTACCTTCTTGAGGATCTTGAGTATGACACAACAAACTTTGGTCTGGCTAAGTGGAAGGTTCGGGATGCTGATATCTCCACATCTATGATATTGGAGGCATTTGCTGACGCACATAAATTTCTGCCGATGGCTAGATATACTGAGATGTGCATGAAAGTAGCACATAACGCCTATCTCACACCTGTCAGGGGACATCATATGGGACGGTTCCCAACAGCCAGCTGTTTCAAATGTGGGTACCCAGCAGCAGACCTCTACCACTGTTTGTGGGATTGCCCAATAATACGGGAATTCTGGGGCCACGTAACGGACTACATGGACCAGTCTTTAAATCTGAAATGTGTTGCCAACTCTTCTTGGGCATTGTTTGGTGTAATGGGGCAAAGAGGCTCAGACACACCCAATTGTGTCATAAGAATGAGGCATGTTGTGGCGGCGGCGGCTCGCAAAGCTATTTTGCAGGTTTGGCTTCAGCCTGAGGGTCCCACCTTAAGTTTATTTCAGAGTAAACTTAACTTTTTAATGCACATGGACTGGGTTGAGGCCACTCTGCAAAAGGAGGCAAGAGTAAAAAAGTTCTTTGAGCTGTGGGAGAAATACATAGATACACTTCCGACAGACATCAAGGGCTGCATAAAACGTTGCTTTGCAACAACCTCTTGGTACCAGGGCAGACAGTTGGCAGGTACTGATCCGATCAATTTACGGGTAGCGGTCGATCCCTAATGAGGTATATTGGCTTAGCATGAACAGACCGGTGGGATGGATATTGACCAGGTGACGCGGGGATGATGTTGCCGCGGCTTGTGGGGGCAGTAGTGCCCGCTGGTTGTTCTGGCGGGGGAGGGGGGAGTCGCACACCCGAGCCTGCACTGCGGAGAGGAGAACTGAGACACGCTGCACTTCCAATAGTTATGTTATGTTTGTAACCGTTTATCCGCAGTTATATTTGAGGTGTGAAGTCAATTCAGAATATCGTGCATAAGACTGTGTGATGTTTGTTTGTTATAAAAAAGAAAAAGGGAACTGTCCTTGATGCAATAACCCTTTCTTTTCAGTATGCTCGGACATTTCAATCAGATTGCTTTTATGTAATCCTTGTATACATACTGCTATTGTCTGTTATGCCGATGTCAAGGATATTGTTCAATAAAAACAATAAAAAAAAAAAAAAAAAAAAAAAAGGATGGATGGAGAAAAGGGCGCAATAATATAAACAGTTGAATAACACAACCAATAGCTGAAGAGAACAGCACACTCCCCGTCTGACATTACCATAGGGGGATTTCACTATAAACTAATGTCTATAAAATATAGTCCACAACCTGTAACAAAACATGTACGAATGCAATGTAAACACTAAGATAGTCCTGTTTCTCAACGGAGGTATATGGAATAAAGTTCGGTACTGTTAATCCTGCAGGAACATCCTCAATGGGCAGTATCAGAATGAGTTCATTGATTGGCCTTGCAAATGATTTAGGCTCACCCTTCCTGGATATCTTCAACTCCACCTTCCGGATCTTGCCATCTTTGCTGGGAAGAACCTTTGTAACTAGTCCCATAGGCCAGTCAATCCTTTCCGTTTGTTGTTCCTTCATCAACACGAGGTCTCCTTCTTTCAGATTTGGTTTGTGGTGTTGCCATTTTCTTCTTCCTTGAAGAATTACAAGATACTCCTTTCGCCACCTGTTCCAGAAGTAATCTGCTAAGTATTGTACACGTTTCCACTGTTTTTGGTAGATATTTGCATGAGTATAGTCACTGACTTGGTGGCGGTGGATTTACAATCTTCTTGGTGAGAAGAGTTAGCTGGAGTCAGTACTCTGGCGTTTCAGGATCCATTGATACTGGAACAAGGGTCTTGCATTGATAATGGCGGAAACTTCAGCAAGAAGGGTAACCAGAGTCTCATGTGTGAGTCTTGAAGAATTAACATCCATAAGCATAGAGTTCAAGATGCTGCGTGAGATCCCAATCATCCTTTCCCAGGCGCCTCCCATGTGGGAACTATGAGGAGGATTGAAAATCCAGGTGCAACCCTTCTCCGCCAACTGATCTTGGATGGGCTTGGTGTCGATACTCAGCTCTCGACATGCTCCAATAAAGTTGCTTCCACGGTCAGACCTCAACTGCTTCACTGGTCCTCTAACTGCGAAGAAGCGTCTTAAAGCGTTAATCAGGCTGGATGCATCCATGGACTCTATCACCTCTATGTGAACGGCATGCACGCTCATGCAGGTGAATAGCACAGCCCAACGCTTACTGTTTGCGTGGCCGCCACGGGTCCTGCGTGCAGACACCATCCATGGCCCAAAGACGTCTAGGCCAACATAGGTGAAGGGTGGATTGGTAATTAGTCTGTCCACAGGCAAGTCAGCCATCTGTTGGTGTACCTGTTTTCCCCTTGCTTTCCGACAATGCACACAGTCATGCAATAAGTGTGCCACACGCCGCTTCATGCCTAAAATCCAAGGCCTGCAGACCGTAACTTGCCTTCAGTAAATTGCCTGCCTTGGTGTTCAGTCTTTTCATGGTGGTGTCGGATCAGCAAGATGGTAATAAGATGTTTGCTGGGAATGATGAGAGGATTTCTCTCTGCAACTTCCAGGTCAGCCTGATTTAATCGACCACCAACTCTTAGCAAACCAAAACTGTCCATAATTGGATTCAAATTGGCAATAGGGCTCTTCACTGGAACCTGCTGTTTGTTATACAAGCTCTTGTATTCTGAACACTTCCTGCTGCATGTGACGTATTATAAGAGACTCACTATGAGAAATGTCTTCAGCAGAGAGGGGTTTACGGCAGACATGCCAACCATGACAATCCTTATCTTCAGGTTTATGGCAATAGCATCTTGCGATATGCACTAACCTTGCGATAGTTCTGACGAGTCTCATCCAACTGGAGAAATGTTCAAAGCGTTGACAGCCGAGGCTGGAGCTTGGCTTTGTTCCAGTGACTAATGCGCCAACCTCAACACGGATTTCTGGATCATTATTCGGATCCTGGATGCTGAAGACCTCCTCAACATGTTCTTCTGACTGTCCCAGCAGAAATTCCGGACATGTAAGCCAAGAAGATTTAGCAAAGGACATAGTCCTAGTGGCGTGATCTGCTGGATTAAGCTCGGATGGTACATAAAGCCATTGTCCAGGTTTGGATGACCTCCCTATTCTCTGTATGCGGTTACTGACGTATACGTAAAATCGCTTGGTTTGATTGTAGATGTAACCTAAAACGACCTTACTGTCAGTGTAGTATTGGACTTCGTCTATGTCAGCACTCAGTTCTTGCCGTATGAAATCTGCGATTTCCACTGCTAACACAGCCCCACAAAGTTCGAGTCTGGGAATAGTGTGATCAGGCTTGGGGGCTAATTTAGCCTTGCCAAAAACGAACCCAATATGAACTTGGCTGTTGGGTCCTGTCACCTTCAAGTAGGCAACAGCTGCTATGGCCTCTGTGGAAGCGTCTGAGAACACATGAAGTTCCTTCCTTGTGCTAGTAGTAAGTGAGGTTTTGACATAGCATCTCGGGATGTGGATCTGATCCAAAGCACACAGAGATTGCTTCCAGGCTTCCCATTTTTGCTCTTTATCAGAAGGAAGTGGAGCGTCCCAATCCTTGACGGTTTCAGAAAGCTGTCTAAGAAGGGATTTACCTTGTATGGTAATGGGCGCTACAAGTCCCAGTGGATCGTATAAGCTGTTCACCACTGACAGGACACCACGCTTTGTAAATGGTTTGTCTGCACAACTTACATGAAAGCCAAAGGGGTCAGCTGACAGATCCCACCGTAGGCCTAAGCCTCTTTGCTCAGGTGGTCTAGCCTGTGCCTGGTATATGTCCTTGAACCCTGGTGCATGATCATCTGTCTTTAAGGCTCTCATGACGGCCAGGCTGTTTGAAGCGATATTGTGTAGTCGTAGATTAGCTTCGTTCAACATGTTTTGAGTTCTTTTGAGTAAATCAATTGCAGCTTCTTCGGTAGGTAATGATTTGAGTCCATCGTCTACATAGAAGTCCTTTTCTACAAAGTCTCTGGCATCTGTTCCATACTCGGACTCTCCCTCTATCGCGGTTCTATAAAGGCCATAAGTCGCTATGGCAGGTGAAGGACAGTTCCCAAATACGTGCACCCTCATGCGATACTCCATCATCTCCATGCTGGTGTCATTGTCCTTGTACCACAGAAACCTGGGGAAATTCCTGACTATGAAACAGTGAAACATCTGTTCAATATCAGCTGTGATGGCAACAGACTCTTTTCTGAACCTCATCAAGACCACAACTAAGTTATTTGTCAGATTGGGACCTGTGAGAAGGACATCATTAAGAGATACACCTTGATGCTTGGCGCTTGAGTCAAACACAACCCTAATTTGATTGGGTTTCCGGGGATGGTATACTCCGAATGAGGGTAAGTACCAGCACTCCTCATTCTTCTTTAAGGATGGAGCCGGTTCTGCATGGTTGTTCTGGAATATTCTCTCCATAAATGTGACGTGTTCTCTCTTTTCAGGCTTGCTGTTTAGGGTACGCTGAAGAGAGTTAAATCTTGACAAGGCTTGTTCCTGGTTATTTGGGAGTCTTACTCTGGAAGCTCGGAAGGGTAATGGAGAAACCCAGTGATCGGTTTCATCCCTAGAGCACTCACTGTCCATTATCTTGAGGAATTCTCGGTCTTCTACTGACAAGGCTACTTTATTGTCATCCTTAGTTGTGAGAAACAATGATCTCCCCAGATTGTCAGCATAGGGGGAGGGAATGATGTTGGGCAGCTGTATGAGGTCTGGGAGCTTCTCTTTCACCTCATAGTGATGAGGGCATGGCTTGATGTAAGATGTGCGTCCGTCCCCTTGCACGTAAGTCTTAAAGGAGTCAATTCCTGGTTGATCTAAGCATACATTTCCTATGACTACCCATCCCAAGTCTAGTCTCTGGGCGTACGGGGCGTAGTCAGGACCGTTACACTGTTGACGCACCTTGTGTACCCTTAGATTGTCTCTGCCAAGCAGGAGTAGAATCTCGGCGTCCATATCCAAAGGTGGGATAACGCTGGCTAGGTGCCTTAGGTGTGGTTGGTGAAATGCAGCTTCTGGGGTAGGAATCTCATCTCTGTGATCGGGTATATGGTCGCATTCGATCAGTGTAGGTAGGGGTATCTCTGTATCCCCGTTGATAGGAGAAGCGATGAATCCCTGTGCTCTTCTTCCACAAGTCTCTATGCTGCCTGAGCAGGTATTTAAGGTATAGGGTTTTGTGGGTCCTTTGATCCCAAATGCTTCAAAGAACTTAGGTCCGGCTAGGGACCGGTTGCTTTGGTCGTCAATGATCGCGTACATTTTTATGGCCTTTTCTGGTTGTCTCTCTGGGTAAACCTTGATAAGACATATTCTGGCACAACATTTGTCCCTTTGGCTCTCTCCACATACCTCCGAGCATGAGCAGGAAACATCTGTGGCAGTGTCAGCGTGTTTCTGGGGCTCCCCGCCATTGCCTGTAGCGGGAGTACTGGTGACTGCAGTGGATGAATCGCTGGTGAGTGGGGTTGGGTGCATAGCTGTGCCATGTCTGTCGCTGTGACACTCCTCACACTTAATGTCAGATTTACAGTCCTTAGCCATATGCTCCAATGAGGCGCAGCATCTGAAACATACCCCTAGCTCCGTGAGGATTTTCTTGCGCTCCTGTATGGGTTTGGACCTAAATCCTCTGCATTTGTTTAGTGAGTGAGGTTTTTTATGAACGGGACATTCACGGTTGAAGGATGTGTCTCCTGACGAGTTAGTATGGTGTTTACCCGTGGGTCCTGCAGGTGGTGGCAGGTTAGTCTGTCTAACACTCACACTGTTCTTAAAGTCTCTGGGCCACATGTATGAAGCTCGCCGGGTCGGGGCGCTCCTTTCTGCCAGTCTCCCGGCGGAATCTGCGCCTGATTTATGTCGGGGACGGGCCGCGCTCATACATATCATGTAAAGTCCGCCGCGCCTCGCCAGCGTGTCGGGCGCAGTGCGGGAATGAGGCGAAGTTCGGCGCTGCGTCTGAGATTGTCCGCCGGAGGTAGTGCGATCATACATGCGGGGAAAAGTCCGCCGCACCTCACCAGTGCGTGGGGTGCAGTGTGGGACTTAGGCGCCGTGTGGGACTGCGCCAAAAATCTGTTCTGATGCGAGACAGGCTGGAGCGGCGAGAAATCATTCCACATGTCGGAGCGGAGTATAAATCCAAAATCGCCTTTATAAAGGCGTTCTACATTCTCAGGAAAAGAGCTGAAACATTAAAAATAAAAATGACATAAAACAAAATCACTTTCCAATATCCTAATTTCAAGAATTGGGAAATATTGGAAATAGCCGGGAATACAGTAATTCAAAATTCTGAAACCCTATTCTCATTGGTCGCCAGAAACCGGCCAATCAGAATAGGAGCGACAATGTCCCATTATATCCTATGGAGGAGAATTGACCAATCAGAATAGGAGCGACACTGAACTATTAAAACCTATGGTGCAGGATTGACCAATCAGAATCCACGGCGTGACTGTTCATATTACAGTAAAAATGCTAAAAACAGCTGATTGGCTGAGATAACGGAGGCTTGGCTATCTCAGCCAATCAGAATAGGAGCGACAAAGTCCCATTCTAGGCTATGGAGAAGTTTACACCAATCAGAATCCACGGCGGGACCGTTCAAAATACAGTAAAAAGGCAGAAAAGAGCTGATTGGTTGAAGCTGCGGGGGCTCGTCCAGCTTAGCCAATCAGAGCGCGAGCTGCTTTCTCATAGAGTTCTATGGGGAATCGAAATTTAAAAGAGGCGCCGTAATGTGGACCAATGGGAGAGCGAGCGACGCTCCTATGGGTTTTCTAATGCAATCTGGTATAAAAGTGTACATGGCTGAAATCAAATTATAACACTACAGAAGTTGTGCCGATGTGTATATAAAATGAATAATAATATGGGGCTAACGAAAAAAAAAAAAGTCCATAAAATCCTGTTTATTTCTTTATTTTCAATGCACCCATACTATTGATCCTTGGCTAACGAAAATAAAGAAATAAGCATGATTTTATGGTCTTTTTTCTTTTTCCGTTAGCCACATATTAGTATTCCTTTTATATACACATCGGCACAACTTCTGTAGTCTTATAATTTGATTTCAGCCATGTACAGTTTTATACCAGATTGCATTAGAAAACCCATAGGAGCGTCGCTCGCTCTCCCATTGGTCCAAATTACGGCGCCTCTTTTAAATTTCGAGTCCCCATAGAACTCTATGAGAAAGCATCTCGCGCTCTGATTGGCTAAGCTGGACGAGCCCCCGCTGCTTCAACCAATCAGCTCGTTTCTGCCTTTTTACTGTATTTTGATCTGTCCCGCCTTTGAATATGATTGGTCCATTTTTCCCCATAGGATAGAATGGGCCACTGTCGCTCCTATTCTGATTGGTCAATTCTCCTCCAAAGGATCTAATGGGACATTGTCGCTACTATTCTGATTGGCTGGTTTATGCCGACCAAAGAGAAGAGCTTAAAAAATTTGAATTACTATATTTCCCGGCGATTCTCTCTATTGCAATTCCCTATGTAGCGCCGGTCTCGGCGACGAAACGCGTTGTTCGGGTTTTTAACTGCTTTATTTGTAAAGAAGGGTTCGGCTCTTTATCTGATAATGTTTTATATTTAATAAAAATCATTTTTTGATTAATACTTCATGCCGCACGGCGCTGAGAGCCGAGATTTCAGAGCGCCCATCTCTCTATAGACTATAATGGGAGAAGTAGCTCGCGCTCTGATTGGCTGGGATAGCCAAGCCCCCGCTAGCTCAGCCAATAAGCTCTTTTCTGTCTTTTTACTGTATTTGAATTATCCCGCCCTGGATTCTGATTGGTCTACACTTCTCCATAGGCTAGAATAGGACTTTGTCGCTCCTATTCTGATTGGCTGAGCTAGCCGAGACCCCGCTAGCTCAGCCAATCAGCTCTTTTCAGCATTTTTACTGTATTTTGAATTATCCCGCCGGGGATTTTGATTGGTCAATTCTTCCCCATAGCTTTTAATGGTTCACTGTCGCTCCGATTCTGATTGGCCGGTTTCTGCCGACCAATGAGAATAGGTTTCAGATTTTGAATTACTGTCTTTCCCGGCAATTTGCAATATCATATTTGTTGATATTGCGCCGTTCTAGAGTTTGGAAAAGTGATGTTTTTTTTTTATTATGTGTATTTTTTACGTGCAGCTCTCTTCTGACACTGTTTTCCGCCTTTATAAAGGCGATTTTTTCCTATTCATACTCCTGCTGCACGGAGCGGAGCGCCGAGATTTCTGTCGCGATCTTCGATCCGCTTCCTCGCATGTTCGGATCCTGCTTCACTTTGCCTCGGACGGAGGATTTAGACCAAAAAAAACCTGGTCTGCTTGTCGGAGCTGCCGAGCGCCGCGATTTGGCGAGCCGCAATGGTACATGCCTCGGACTATACGAGCGCGCCGCGTCCCGCCCCGGAACGCCTACACCGCGCCCCACCGCGCCCACTGCCCGCCCACTGCCCGCCCCTTCATGCGGACCGCAGCCGAAAGTGGCGAATGCTGCGTCCGACAGCGGGATTCGGGCTGGGAGGCGCAGTGTACGCCAGAAAACTGGCGTAAAGCCCGTTCATACATGTCGCCCTCTGTGTTTCTGTGTGACGCCTTCGTACCTTGAAGATGATGCAGCTGTAGTGTTGAGCTCCAGGAAGTCGAGACTGGTGTCATTCCTCATCTGGCCTGCTCATCGATGAACCTGCAGAAATGAATGAATGGGGGAAAGGTGACATCATTTGTCCTTTTGAATCTTGAGACTGATGTTGCCCACTTTTCTTGCAAACTGTAAGGCAGCTTTACGACAATTGGATTCACCCCATGGGCGGTATCCAGATAGCATAGTCCAGACAGACGAGGGTCTCTTTTAGCGAGTTCCAGTTCCATGAGCAGATCACTTAGGTCCTGAAGCTTGTGGACTTCCTTGAGATTAATCTTTGGGATGTTCTGCAGTCTCTTGAATAGGGCTTTCTCTATCGCAAAGGTACGTTCAAGTCTCTGCCAGGCAGCGGCAACACCTGCTTCTGCTTGTCCCACATAGACGGTTCTGAGGCTCTTGATATGATTTGTAGAGCCTGGGCCCAGCCATTTGACCATAAGATCAAGCTCCTGCTCTGCGGTTAGGTTAAGGTTGGCGATGGCGGCTTTGAAGGTTGCTTTCCAGGCTCTGTAGCTCTCTGCACGGCCCATCAAATTTTGAGAGACTGGTGTTAATCAGCTCCCTGCTAACCTTTGTACCTAGGGGAATTCAGATATATCTGCCTTCCCCACTGCTTGTTGCCGTGTCAACTCGTGGTACCCCTGAATGTATGGGTTGCCTGGCGTGAAAGGGTGAGATGTTCCCGGGTAAAAATGATGTTGCTGCAGGGTTGAGCTGTGGGTTTAGCCTCTGGAAGTTCTGATGTCCGCTGCTCACGCTGTGGAACTAGGCCAGAAAACACCTGGTGGCCATCTTCCTGTGATATTTGTCCTTGAGAAGGCACGTCTGGGTGATGGTCATTAGTTTGTGCTGGTGCTGTGGATGGCACCAGAGCCGCAGGTAGAGCTGACTTGGAGGTTTCACTGTTGTCAACTTGAACGGTATTAGGAACAGAGGGCTCTGCAGGTAACTGTTTCAGCACATAGTCACTGGTGCGATCAACTGGACTGTCTGTTTCCTGTGGCAAGCAAACTGGATCAAGACCTTGGCTCATCGCTCACTCCAGTACCTTTACTTTGGCCAATGTGATTTCCTCTTCCATCTCTATTTGAAGAATCTTTATCCGAGCTTCTGCTTCTGCACTTGCTCTTTTAGCCTGAGCCTCTGCTTCTGCACTTGCTCTTTTAGCCTGAGCCTCTGCTTCTGCACTTGCTCTCTTAGCCTGAGCCTCTGCTTCTGCACTTGCACTTTCAGCCTGAGCCTTTGCTTCTGCACGTTTTCTTTCTGCCATTACTTCCTTTTCTCTGTAGGCACATCTTATTTTGGATTGCTCTGCATCGATGCGGGCCTCTAGTATTCTGTCATCAGGACTGGTTCTTGAGCAAGATGATCTGTATGTCCGGTGACGGAAATTTTTGATGAATTTGATCTGTGCGATCTAGTCTCCTGTAGATGAGAGATATGGATTTCCGCTTTATATTTGGCATTCTGCACCATGACGTCTCTTTCTCTTTCCACTGATTCTGCCTTGTTCAGCTCCGTTAAGGCTTCATCGACATTAGAGTCGCTTATATCTTTCGTGTGCTGTATTCAGCCGTGCAACAGCTTCTTGTAGGCTCTCGGCATCGCCTTTGAAGGATTGAAAGCCCGACATAAGGGAGGTAACGTGTTCCCATCGCTCTTCCAGGTTATCAACAGAGCTCATTTTTTTATATTTTTGATATTTTTCAATAAGCTTTAGTGTCGGTTTGAGAGAGCTTTTTGGACATACAACTTGGTCTGCGGGAAGTGTGAGTTCTGTTTCCTGCCTTCAAAACATCAGTATCAAGTTGTCCTTGCTGTTTTCAACACGGGGAAATTGCAAAAGCTTTTTTTGGGCCATTTTTATTTGGGGTGCACTGTCTCTTTAAAAAAACCAACTTTTGATTTGGGGGCTAAAAAACGCAGCAGGGGCTTCTATGGGACACCAAAAAGTTCCCCGGGGGTTTTTGGGGGATTGTGGGGTTTTCAAAAACGGGTGGCCCTAGCAAATTTAGGTATTATGCACACGTGT
This sequence comes from Phyllomedusa bahiana, assembly GCA_025379985.1. NCBI lineage: Eukaryota > Metazoa > Chordata > Amphibia > Anura > Hylidae > Phyllomedusa > Phyllomedusa bahiana. The sequence continues at coordinate 32,219 of JAODAL010029546.1, read as the reverse complement.
TTTTTGTAGGGAGTTTCTGACTGTGTTTTAGCCCCTAAGCCATTTCTGACTGTGGTCTTGGGCCGGAAAGCAATTTCTGGGCTGATTTTTGAGCTCTAAGCCAAATTTTTGCTGTTTGTCCCCACATGGGGGAATGAAAGGTGTAACTGGCTGGTGGGAAAAGTGCGGGAGACTTTCCCACCTTCTATCCGAATTTGGGGGACAGGACCAAGCAGGCTCAGCTTAGTAGATATAGTAACACAGTGGTAGAAACAGAATGTGGTTTTTCACCTTTGGTACACATGAAATGATCAAACTGGGGTTATCCCGTATAGTATAAAAACCTTGGGCGTTTTTGTGCTGCGTTTGTTGTTGCTGTTTTATGCTCTGTTTTTTGCTGCAAGCTGCTGTTTTTTCTTTTTGTGCCTCGCTGGTCAGAAAAATTAGCTTCTGCTAGCCCAAAGATGGTGCTCCAGTCACATTAAATAAAAAAACTAAAGAAATGACACAGCAAAATCCAAAAAAAAAAAACACTCCCCAAGAGAAAAACTTTACGAAAAAAAGACAGAGGGCGCATATGTAAATTCTTCGCAATGGAGCGGGCCCAAAAATAATAAAAAAGAATGGTGCAAAAAGGATTTTCAAAAATTTAAAAAAGTTAATAACATACCTATAGCTAAGAGAACAGCACGGTTTTTTTGAACCACCTTTTTTGATGAATGGACATTGACTATATCTGTCCCGTGCCATTAGACCCCTAAACCCGTTTTACCCCCAGACAAAAGTGGCACTATGCTTTTGTACATGATTTATTTAGTATATTTTTTGGTAACTGCATTTGTTTACGAATTTATTTAGGGGAAATTTTATTTAAAGTTTTTTCATTTTTTTTCATTTTGCTTTTTTTTCAAGTGTGATAAAAAATACAACATACACCCCTCCCTCAGTTTTTAAAGGTATTTTTTACAATGTAGAGTGTTAAAATTGTTCCAACACCCTAAGTAAAAACAAATGCCAAAAACACCCAAAACACTTCTTAGTTGAGAAACTTTTTTCCCTCCTGGCTTCGAGAGGATTTAGCCAATAAAAACAATGGTTTTTTTTTTCTCTATCAAAAAGCTGCCTGCGCCCCCAAATGAAAAAAAAAAAAAAAACATTGAAAAAATATACGGGGGTAAAAAAAAGGTATTTTTGGCACTATCAAACCCTTCTGACTACAAAAATTTCTGGATTCAAATTTAAAGCAAGGTGGCTATATCAACAAAGCTGGAAAGGGCAAAAGTGCAAAAAAAAACCCATCTTTTTAAAAAGATACTGATAATAAAAGTGGAGTTTTGCCCCGACAAAGAGACCCGCGTTACAGAAATGATTGTTTCCTAAAATTTTAAATTCACTGCCCCAAAATTTCCAAGTAATTTTCAACATAAATGTTAAAATAAAGCTATTGAAATGCAATGTCTACATAATTTTGGGGGAACAATACCCAGTATCCTTTTATAGAGCTTGTTTTGTTGACCCGGGCCCCCCCCCTCCCCTCCCCCGTGACTTTAAGGGGTAGATCTCCTTTTAAAATTCTCTCCCTAATAAAAAATTTTCCCAATCTTAATCTAACTAAGTTGAAAGGCACAGCAAAATAGTAGGGGTTTTTTGTGAAAAAAATAGAATAATTTCCTGAGTTTTTTGGAAGGGCAGGCGCACGCCCTTTGCTTAGAGTACAGAAGAATAACGGGGAAAACGTGAGTAAAGAGGGTTGTGTTTTTGTTGAAAAATAAATGTCGGGGGGAAAAGGAACCAATCTATGTTTTTGTAGCTGAGGGCTGAAAATTTAAGGAACGCAAAAGGGGATTTTGTGAGCCGTTTTCCCTTTTTTCCCGTTTTTAAAAAATGATCACCTAAAAATTGCGATTTCCCTTTGTCGTTTTCGTCAACCCAACCTTTTCCTCTATTTTCGGACCCACCGGGACTCTTCTTTTTACCTAACGCTCTGGCCCTCAAAATTACAAACAGCAGATTTACAGCAGGAAGGATCCGAGGCCGGCGCGCTTTACCAGGAGGATTAATAGCCGGATACTGAAACCAATGGGACCGGGAGCAGCTCGCTGAGCTGCAATCTCCTCACCCCCGGGGCGTCCCAAAAGGGTGCCCCAGCACACCCCTCTCCGGAGACGGCTCCACCGCGGGGATGGGTTCCCGGCTCCTCATACAAGCGTGGATCTATGGGGATGGGCCGCGCCGCTCCGGAGGGTTTGTAACTGTAACAAGGAATCTTATATTTCTTCTACATTAAATATTTGCAGCAATTATTGGGGACTTTGAGAGATGAAGCTGGTACAAATCTCCGTCCTGAGGAGTCACTGCTGTGTCACCTGGACCGTAGTAATGTCCTCACACCTGACAGTGGTCTGGACGTGGGCGGGAGGGACTGAAGGAGATGGTCCTTATTCTACAATTTGGATGTAACTATATTAATGTATTCATACAAAAAAAGACGCATAAGCCAGCTCCCCCCATATGTCCAAGGCTGCACGGATCCACATTTGCAGAAACAGGGAAAATCCAGCAATCCTCATAGACATAAATGAACTTCTTTGTTGGAAAAACTCTAAAAACCTGGCAGAATTACGGGAAAAAAACCCCCCGCCCCTTTCAACTCTTGCCTTTTTTATACAACGTGCAAGTAATGTATTCATATCAAAATACTAGTATGTGAATGAAGGTCTTTAGATGGAAAGGAACAAAAATATTTTAAAAGGCCCCCCTTTATGGGGCTTTATTAAAAAGGGATCCAAGAACCCCTTCATGGGGGCCCCAAAACCCCGGCGGCTCGCGCTGCTGCGATAATGGCCCAATTTGGGCTAAAATGTTGCACTTTTTTTGGAAAAATTTACCGTTGAACAAACATGTTTTTGCTATTTTGCAGGCGCCCCCTCATTCATTCTCTATGGACGGATCTCTGGTGAGTAGGGACTGACTCACTATTTGGGCGGCTGCTGCAGTGCATAAAAGAACAATGTCCTTATGGGACCGTGTTGCTGCTTCTACAATCTGTTATGTACCATTTCCATCCATCTCATAGATAGATATCCAGTCATCATAAAGCAGGTCTTTACTCAAATCTCAAAATCCCAAGTAAAAAATGTCCCAATGCACCTTACGCGTTTCAACCTATTTTGCTGTAAAAGGACACTTTTTTAAACCCTCATAAAAGAAGATTTGGCTTCCCCCCGTTTGGGCAAAACATCAAAACCCGGACCAAGTTTTTTTGTTTTTAACTGAAAAAACGTTAAATTTTTTGGAAATTGGATAAGTAATAGGAGCCTTGAACCTCCTCAATTCTGTAAACATTTTGCAGGTAAAAAATTAGATAACAGAAAAAAGCAAAAAAAAAACCCCCCTTGTTTGTCTTGGCAGCTTCATTTCATGACAAATTCAGCTCTGATAGGTCACATTTATAGCCGGACATCCTGTTTCGACATTGCTCCCTCCATTACCAATGTCTCTTTGGCACACAAAAAGGGAGCTAGCGAGGGGAAAATGCAAAACGGTGTAAACCACCCAAACAACCGGGGAACAGAAAAGTTAAATGGCTTAACCCCTCACCTAAAAGGGGAAAGGGCCCCTGAAGCGAAATTTGATGGCTGAACAAAAGTGGGAGACGAAAGTGTAAAACTACCAAGGGGCCCCTGAAGAGGAAGTGGGAACCTAAGCTGAAAAAAATCCAAGGGCCGAAAAGGAAGTGGGAACCTGAAGCAAACAACCCCCCCAACCCCCAAAACCGGAAGTGGGAACCTGAAGCTGAACAACTACCAACGGCCTGAACAGGAAGTGGGAACCTGAAGCAAACCTACCACCCTGAAAAAGGAATGGGGGGAAAACCCAGGGGGGAGGGGGTTCTTTAGCAAAAAGATGGAAATTCCCAAAACTCAGTGTGTTTTTGGGGGCCCCACAGCAGAGTCAGGGGGGTTTGGGGGCCGTTTGCGTCGGGAAAAGCCTTGATCCCCCGGGTAAGGGCCAAAAACCCCTAACTCCGTAAGAGATGAGGGTCCATGTGTATGGGGACATTCTGCTTCTGAGGGAGAAAACTTCCATTCATAGTTTCATAGTTTATAGTTTTGTAAGGCCGAATAAATCTATCGTCCATGCTCGTTCAGCTGTTGTGCTAAGGTGTTTGATCAGAGGAAGGCAAAAAACCCCAATGAGGTAGAAGCCAATTGTCCTCATTTTAGGAAAAAATTCCCATCCCGACTCCAATCTGGCAATCCGGAAAAATCCTGGATCAATGACCACCTCTCCAATAATCCTTGACACTAAATAACCATACATGCCCAACTCTCCCCGTTTTTGGGCGGGGTGGGTTCCCCGCTGATTGGGGTCCCCCACCCGCCCCCCCGTTGGGAGTTGGCATTCCTCACACCCGCCTGCAGCGGCGGGGTCCTTTAAATTACGCGGTCGGCGCAAGAGTAGCGCTGTGTTCGCGCTACCTTGCGCCGCGGGACCCGCTCCTACAGGCCGGGTGCAGCGCCGCGTCGGCCCGCCTCACCTCCGCACCCGACTCACTGTGGCGGGGAGGACGCAGGAGAGATCGCTCCCTCCTCCCTCCTCTCCCTGTATGTACGAGGCGCCGTTGTGTGCGCCGACATAACATGTATCTACAGCGCGCAAGGGGGAATTGCGCTCGGGCTGCAGGAGGAGTGGGACCTGCGCTGCTGCTCTCACTTCCCCCTGCGCCGCTGAAGAGATCGGGTACCGGAGCTGGCCAACGCTGCAGAGCCTGGTGAGGTAAGAGTGATTTTATATTTTATGATTTTTATTAGTTCTTAAGGGGCTCTACCTGGCTAACAGAGAGGGCAAATACCTGGCAACAGAGGTGGGGCACTAGCTGGCACACAGAGGGGCACTACCACCTGCAACAGAAGGGGACATCTACCTGGCAACAGAGGGGCGCACTAACCTGGCAAAAAGGTGCGCACTACCTGGCTAACAGAATGGGAGGCACTACCTGGCAACAGAGGGTGGCACTACCCCTGGCAACAGAGGGTGACACTCCCCTACCTGGCAACAGAGGGGGACACTACCTGGCAACAAAGGGGCCCTACCTGGCTAACAGAGGGGGGCACTATAAACCTGGCCTAACAGAGGGTGGCACTACCTGGTAACAGAGGGGGCACTACCTTGGCAACAATGGGGGCACTACCTGGCTAAAGATGGGGGCACTACCCTGAGGCCAACAGAGGGGGAGACACTACCAGCAACAGAAGGTGACCATCTACCTGGCAAACAATGTGGCACTACTGGCAAACAGATGGGGCACTACCTGGCAAAACAGATTGGGGCACCTACCTGGCTTGACATGGGGGCACCTACCTGGCTACAATGTGGCACCTACGCTGGCTAACCAATGGTGGCACCTACCGGCTCAACAATGGGTCACCTACCTGGCTAACAATGGTGGGCACTCACCTGGCTAACAAAGGGTGCAACCTTACCTTGGCCTACAAATATGGCTCTACCTGGCCTACAGAAGGCGGGCATCTACCTGGCTACAAGGTGGCAACTACCGGCCTTAAGGGGCACTACCTGGCAAAACAGATGGCACTACCTTGGCAAACAGATGGGGGCACCTACCTTGCTGACAATGGGGGCACCTACCTGTGCAAAACAATGGGGTGCACCTACCTGGCTAACAATGGGGGCACCTACCTGCTAACAATGGGGGCACGTACCTCGGCTAACATGGGCGGGGCACCTACCTGGCTAACAAAGGGGGGCACCTACCTGGCTAACAGAAGGGGGGCATCTCACCTGGTAACAAAGGGGGGCAATCTACCTGGCTACAATTTGGCTCTACCTGTCTACAGAGGGGGACCATCTACTTGCTACAAGGGAGGGGGCATCTACCCGCCTGTAAAGGGGCACTACCTGGTATGGGGCTACTACCGTGGCTATAAGGCACTACCGTGCTTTCTTCCAAAGCCGTTATGCAGTTAGGTGGATGGGTGGTGGCTTTTGGTTGAGGGGCGTGGCATACCAACAAGATGTGGCGTCGCCCACTAGATTCTCCTGCTTTTTCATTTTCGAAAGTTGGCAACTATGACTATAACTTGTTATATTATTACGCTCCAGAAATGCATCCAAACCTTTTTGTAACCACGGTTTTATTGAATTCACCAGAAGTTGGTATCCCGCGTGCGAGCCACAAGGGTCCAAAAAGACTTTCAGGTTCTTTAGGGACCCTGTATCCTGCTTGGCAGCCGATTGCGGTGAATACATTGGTGCTATAATACAGCAATGTGTGGAGCCCCCGTTATAGAGAAAACAAATACAGCCCTGAAAGTTAAAAAATAGTGCAATAAAAAACAAAAGTGAGGGGGACGCCCAGATTCCAGCGCAAACTCTAACAAAGTCTCCTAATTCTACAATATACTAAACATCCTGGTCCCATCTATGTGACAGAAACCCTTGAGCTAGTCCCATATAATCTGTTAGAAACCCCTGAGCACTAGTCCTGATCCCATCTATGTGTTCATACCCCTGAATGCCAGTTCTAGACCTATTGTTTATGACAGAGACCCCCGAACTCCAGTCCTGCTGCCCCCATCTTATGTGGTAGAGACCCCTTTGATCAGATCCTCGTCCTATCTATGTGTCAGAGACCCCTGATCTCCAGTCCTGGTTCCATCTATGAGTCAGAGACCCCTGTACTTCAGTCCTGGTCTCATCTATGTGGTAGAGATCCCTGATCTCCTGTCCTGGTCCCATCTTGTTTGTCCGAGACCCCTGCTCTCCAGTCCTGGTCCCATCTATGTGGTAGAGACCCTGTAACTTCAGTCACTGTGTCCACTATGTGGTAAAACCCCTGTACTTTCCGCTCCTTGGTCCCATCTATGTGGTAGAGATCCCTGCTCTCCAGTCCTGGTCCCATCTTGTTTGTCAGAGATCCATGATCTCGAAAAAGGAGATGATCCCATGATCCCATTTTATGTGGTAGTTATCCCTGAGCTCCAGTCTTGGCCACATTTATGTGTTAATATCAATGAGCTTCAGTCATGGACACATATTTTGCATCAGAGACCCCTGCTCTCCAGTCCCATCGTATGTGATTTTGTGCAAATTTGTAAATGATTGATAGTCCAATAATAGTGTGTTGTCCAAATCCGTTTCTTTTTGGTTTGACACCGATTCCACCAAACTTGTCTAAAAATATTGGTTCAGTCTCAACCCTAATTTTTTCAGTCTGGCCCTTAATTAAGTTTTTTCTTTTTTAACTGGGTTTGAATAAGTAATGAACCTGTTCTCCTCACTGCCGTCTGACCTCCCATAGGGAACCTAACATGTCCCTGGACCAGCAGCGATGTCAGGCACAAGTCACATCGGAGCAGCAGCGCAGTAGGACCCCAAGTGTTGGGGAACAGGTCAGTGTTCAAACCCAGAAGAAAGACAACCCTCACCCCAGTTTAGCGTTAGTGCTACGGTTTTATTTATTTAATTTTTTCATTTTAGCAAAAATCGATCAAGGCCAAATAACATTGGAGTTTGACCCAAATCCAAAGCGAATTAGATCTACATGAAAAAAAATATATCTGTCATTCCAGGGGGGTATTACTAGCTAGCTCTTTGGCCACTAGCTATACATAGAGGAGACCCTCTCTAGCATGGTCTGGACCTATCGTCCAGCACCAACAGTACTGGACTCCCACCATACAGTCTAGGCTTCGCTCAAGTCTTGCGGGGTAAGAGCCTCTCCTCAGCTCCTCTGTTGCTCCACACACCAGATAGCAAACCACACCCCCCTTGGTATCTGGAGTAAGAGGCTTTTAAGGCCTCTAAAGACCTGGCAAAAGCTGACCTGAAATGTAGGAACCGCCACCCGCCTAATGCTATACCCATTCCAGAAAATCCAGCCCTTCAAAAACTGTAAAGCAGTTATCCTAAAACTCCCAAGTGTCAGCAACCAATGGCTTTTCCCAAACAAGACCAGGTCCTTGGTGACACATCTCCTGCTAGTCTCCTGCTGATGATCACACTTTGGCAGAGACATGCGACGGCCTGAGGTCGCTCTGCCACAATAGTTATATAGTTATGTAGTTACATACAGTTATAACCCGCAGTCTCTATCCCCTCTATATAAAGCCCCATCTGCAGGTTTCTCCCTCTATATAAAGCCCCATCTGCAGTTTTGCTCCCTCTAATAAAGCTCCATCTGCAGTTCATCCCCTCCTCTATATACAAGCCCCATCCTGCAGGTTTCTTTCCTCACTTCCGCTATATAAAGCCCCATCTGCATGTTTCTCCTCCCACTATATAAAGCCCCATCCTGGCAGGTTTCTCCCTCCCGCATATAAAGCACCCCATCTGCAGGTTTCTCCTCACCTCTATATAAAGCCCCATCTGTCAGTTTCTCCCTCCGCTAAATAAAGCCCCATCGCAGTGTTTCTCCTCCCCGCTATATAAAGCCCCATCTGCAGGTTTCTCCGCTCCCGCAACTATAAAGCCCCATCGCAGGTATTCTTCCCTCCCGCTATATAAAGCCCCATCTGCAGGTTTCTCCCTCCCGCTATATAAAGCCCCATCCTAGAAGGGTTTCTCCCTCCCTGCTATAAAAGCCCCATCATGCAGTTTCTTCTCCCTCCCGCTATATAAACCCCATCTGCAGGTGTTCTCCTCCCCTCTATAAAAGCCCACAGTCGCAGTTTTTCCTCGCTGACATGAAATCAGAATAAACCTTCCCCCGTTTTAGGCTCAATTAGGAACCAAAATTATTTTCTTTTCCCTCAAAATCAGAATAATGAGAGGGAGAATGTATAAGGCATTTTTATTACTTTCTGTAAACTCAGCAGTTTCCATACACTGGGAGGACTCCACCTTTACACAATCTGGCACCGCGCAGCCATGAAGATTTCCCAAGAAGAGAGAAGCGGCATCATCCAGCTCATCAATAGCATCTCTGGGCCGAGAAAATGGCCGAACTGCATAATGTGAGGCCCTGACAGCGGAAAGAATATGGAATGAAGTCCGTCCAAAGCCAAGAGGTGACGTCCAGGGGAAATATCAGAGCCAACAAGTCGCTCATCACAAGGTCGATCAGTTCTGACGCTAAGACACAGCAGTGGAGGCAGCTCGTAGGCTTCATCAGAGTGAGATCACTGCATGTCAATGCAAGCTCCAGGCGCATTACACAGGTCTGGAATATTGGCCCGAAAAAAGGGGGAGAAGCCGCGACTTCAATCTCCTCATAAGAAGCGTCGGCAAAGAGATTACAGAAAAGGACGAAAAATGGAAGAAACGGGAGCGAAGAGATGAAAGTCAATAGACCGGGCTCTGATGGGGGGAATGGGAAGAACCAAGGGAGAAGGGGCGAACGGAGCGAGAGATGAAAGTCAATAGACCGGGCTCTGATGGGGAGGAATGGGAAGAACCAAGGGAGAAGGGTGAACGGAGCGAGAGATGAAAGTCAATAGACAGCTCTGATGGGGGGAATGGAAGAACCAAGGGAAGAAGGGCGAATGGAGCGAGAATGAAGTCAATATACCGGCTCTGATGGGGGAATGGGAAGAACCAAGGGATAAGGGGTGAACGGAGCGAGAGATGAAAGTCAATAGACCGAGGCTTGATGGGGAATGGGAAGAACCAAGGGAGAAGGGCAATGGAGCGAGAGATGAAAGTCAATAGACCGGGCTCTGATGGGGGAATGGAAGAAACAAGGAGAAGGGTGAACGGAGGAGAGATGAAAGTCAATAGACCAGGCTCTGATGGGGGGGGGAATGGGAAGAACCAAGAGAGAAGGGGAATGGAGGAAAGATGAAAGTCAATAGCCCGGGCTTTGTTGGGTGGTATGGGAACAATCAAGGGAGAAGGGGAGAACGGAGTGAGAGATGGAAGTCAATAGACCGGGCTCTGATGGGGGGAATGGGAAGAACCAAGGGAGAAGGGGAGAACGGAGCGAGAGATGAAAGTCAATAGACCGGGCTCTGATGGGGGGAATGGGAAGAACCAAGGGAGAGGGAGAACGGAGAGATGAAAGTCAATAGACCGGGCTCTGATGGAGGAATGGAAGAACCAAGGGAGAAGGGGAGAACTGAGCGAGAGATGAAGTCAATAGACCGGGCTCTGATGGGGGGGAATGGGAAGATACCAAGGAGAAGGGGAACGAGCGAGATGAAGTCAATAGTCCAGGCTCTGATGGGGAATGGGAAGAACCAAGGGAGAAGGGGTGAACCGGGCGAGAGATGAAAGTCAATAGTCCGGGCTCTGATGGGGGGAATGGGAAGAACCAAGGGAGATGGGGCGAGAGATGAAAGTCAATAGACCGGACTCTGATGGGGGGAATGGGAAGAACCAAGGGAGAAGGGAGAACGGGGTGAGAGATGGAAGTCAATAGACCGGGCTCTGATGGGGGGAATGGGAAGAACCAAGGGAGAAGGACGAATTGAGCGAGAGATGAAAGTCAATAGACCGGGCTCTGATGGGGGGAATGGGAAGAACCAAGGGAGAAGGGGAGAACGGAGCGAGAGATGGAAGTCAATAGACCGGGCTCTGATGGGGGGAATGGGAAGAACCAAGGGAGAAGGGGCGAACAGAGCGAGAGATGGAAGTCAATAGTCCGGACTCTGATGGGGGGAATGGGAAGAACCAAGGGAGAAGGGGAGAACTGAGCGAGAGATGAAAGTCAATAGACCTGGAGCAGACGTCAAGGTTGGAGAAGGAAGGGGTCAGTGACAATGAGGTAGAGTCGCTGGATCGGCCTCCACAGTCCCCAGACCCCAACCCAATCCAACACTTGTGGGGAGAGGGGAAGACAAAGCTGTATTCACACCCAAGTCCAGTCTGCACCAACATTGGGGACGTGGAGAAGAGGCTGGGGAGCAGATTGTGGACGAGACCTGCTTGAATCTGATCCAGAGCCCAGAAGGATTCAGGCAGAGCTGAAAGCCAAAGATGGATTCACCAAATAGTAACAAAATAATATAAATTAACATTTTGATTTTTAGGAGCAAAACAGTAACAATGCAGTTACAGGAAAGAATCTGCAGAACAGAGCAGATGTTAAATACTTGCAAGTCACATTTATGCATAAGATTGGTGAGAGGATTGTCTATAAAATGATGGAGTCTCACGGTCGCAGCTGTAGTGGATTGGGAGATAAGGAGCCTGGAAGTCACAAGGGCAGAACATTGTTACCGTTTTGCTTGTCAGTGTCTGTTCTACCTAAATAGCTTGATTATTGTATCATAAGGTGATAAAAGCCGGATGTGACCATTTTACTACAGGAAAGTTATCACTTAGACGTGCGCCGAGTATGAGGGAGTGGGAGTCCGAATTAGGGGAAACTGAGTCGGAGCTTTGCTTACCGACTCCACATCCCTGGTTATATCGTTATATTGGTAAAAGTTGGTTGAAAAAAGACATATGTCCATCAAGTTCAACCACAGGTGGGAAAAGATGTGGATGGAAGGAGGGGGATTGCGGATTTTTAAGCTTTGTTCCTCCCACTGATGAAGTCTTTGGATCCTATGAGGCAAGAACCAATCTGCCCTGGATGAATAGTCCATTCCTGCTCCAGCTTTGCCTCAGACTGGATCCAGATGATTGATACGGCCACACGTGTTCATTTTATCTGAGGTTATCGGAGCCGTTCCTGAGGTCTCACCTGTTCCTCTGAGACCTGAAGTTCCACAGGGTTCATACATCTGTTGCCTTGGTTCTTCGGCTCAGCCCATGCGTCGGGGCAGCTTCTACTCCTCACCTCGTCTCGTGCTGTTTCTACGGGTTGTGCATTCATGTAATGGCTGGAAGAGCACAGCTGATTAGGGAATATTTGTGATAGTAATTGCATGAGGCGTCATTCACCCTGCAGGGAAATCAAACAGAGCCCGTTCTAAGTCCGTGGGATCCATTAACAGTCAGAGCTGCCATGGTAAGAATAGAAGCCGTGTCTGCAGCGCCTATAGATCCCTGGATATTCCTGATGGAAGCTTTCAGCGAGGATGAATATCCTGGTAATAGGGTGGAAATAAATACTAACGGCATCCGTCAAAATAGCAATATGTCATGTCAGCGGCGCGCAGCTGGACGCGTTTCACGTCACCGTCTCTTGTTCGGCTCGCTGTGGCTGTTCTCTGTAATGAAATCCATCCACATTAGCGGGCTCGGAGCTGCTTGGTGTGCCTGCGACCGGGCGTCGAGCCGCTTCATCTTCCGCTGTAGTTAATGTTTCATTGAGGCGATACTTTGCTAAAGAGAAGTGAAAATGATGAACAACATATTGTGTCACCATAAATATTGCATTGAAGGTATTATCTGTGCCATTTGTAAGTTTGATTAGTTTTGAGACCAGAATTTCTTCTCATTTGGCGGGTGCATGTATTTTTAATAATGCGCCGTGCGCCCGCCATGCAACAACTCCACCGCTCTTAACAGAAACTACGCTTAGAATTCCCCTTTGCTTAATGACTGTAAATCAGCGCATGCATTTTTAACAGGCGACAATTGTGGACTGTTTTCTCCGCCATAAAAACCTTGGACTATGTGTCCCCCTCCAGAAGTGATTGCCCTTCACGCGGCGGGGAGCGGTGAGAAGAAGGCGGCTTCTATTTACATTTTTCTCCATTACGGATAATGATGTCACTTATCTGAATTTGTATTTACCGCATTCGGGAGTTTTTTTTCCACACAGAAAAGTAATGAAGAAATATAAGAGCAATTTGTCTCCTCCCCGGTGCCGCAGCTCAAGTGTTCACTAAACTAAGAGTGAATTAAAAGTGATAAATTATAAACTCCCCCAAGACCACCCGGTGATTTACCGCAGAAATATTCCCAGCCTGAAAAAACTCAGCTTTGTGTGGATTTCTCTGCAAGAATTGGGCTCTTGGTTACGGCCAAGTTCATTGCTTAGAACAGAATTGTTTGCAGGATCTCCTGGAAAATGAAGTTGTGATAAAGCAGCAAGGAGCAGAAATGGCTTTATGCAGAGATCTGCACCGCGGCCGAGATCTGCACATGTATGAGGGCAGGGAACATGGTGCAGTCAGGACCTCACAGTGATATAAGGAGCAGGGAACATGGTGCAGTCAGGACCTCACAGTGATATAAGGAGCAGGGAACATGGTGCAGTCAGGACCTCACAGTGATATAAGGAGCAGGGAACATGGTGCAGTCAGGACCTCACAGGGATATAAGGAGCAGGGAACATGGTGCAGTCAGGACCTCACAGTGATATAAGGAGCAGGGAACATGGTGCAGTCAGGACCTCACAGGGATATAAGGAGCAGGGAACATGGTGCAGTCAGGACCTCACAGGGATAAGAGCAGGGAACATGGTGCAGTCAGGACCTCACAGGGATAAGAGCAGGGAACATGGTGCAGTCAGGACCTCACAGTGATATAAGGAGCAGGGAACATGGTGCAGTCAGGACCTCACAGTGATATAAGGAGCAGGGAACATGGTGCACTCAGGACCTCACAGGGATATAAAGAGCAGGGAACATGGTGCAGTCAGACCCACAGGGATATAAGGAGCAGGGAACATGGTGCAGTCAGGACCTCACAGTGATAAGAGCAGGGAACATGGTGCAGTCAGGACCTCACAGGGATATAAGGAGCAGGGAACATGGTGCAGTCAGGACCTCACAGGGATATAAGGAGCAGGGAACATGGTGGGAGTCCCGGAAATCACAGTGATAAAGGACAGGAACATGTGCAGTCAGGACCTCACAGGGATATTTAAAGGGGCAGGAACATGTGGCAGTCAGGACCTCACAGGGGAAAAGAGCAGGAACATGGTGCATCGGGCCTCACAGTGATATAAGGAGCAGGGAACATGGTGCAGTCAGGACCTCACAGGGATAAGAGCAGGGAACATGGTGCAGTCAGGACCTCCCCGTGATATAAGGAGCAGGGAACATGGTGCAGTCAGGACCTCACAGGGATATAAAGAGCAGGGAACATGGTGCAGTCAGGACCTCACAGTGATATAAGGAGCAGGGAACATGGTGCAGTCAGGACCTCACAGGGATAAGAGCAGGGAACATGGTGCAGTCAGGACCTCACAGTGATATAAGGAGCAGGGAACATGGTGCACTCAGGACCTCACAGTGATATAAGGAGCAGGGAACATGGTGCAGTCAGGACCTCACAGGGATAAGAGCAGGGAACATGGTGCACTCAGGACCTCAGTAATTAGTCTCCTTTGTTTGTTAGAGATAACACATCCTCTTCTCAAGCTGCTGGCGTCCTGTGTGCCGATCTGTAGTGATTTCACTCCCTGCTCTCAGATAAGACAAAGAGCAGAGAGAAGGGGAGGGCAGGACGGTAACCAGAGAAACCTGAGTGCACACGGAGCAGATAAAATCTCCCGTATCTCATGAACAAAGAAAAAAAAGAAAAACAAATGTATTTGGAAAACGTCTTCATTTACTGGTTCCTACATGTTGAAAACTAATCTTTGTAGTGAGACAACCTATTTCAATGGGTAGCACCAAAATGAGATAAGATCAGACCCACAGATAGGGGAAAAAGGCCCCTGGCTACGGGTTTATGATGGGGGTTTTCCTTTATAACAATAAACATAAAGCTCTCCACAACGCTCTCCTCCCACACTCCCCCCTCGTCTCTGTCTACCCCAAAACCCTCTCTCCGCTCTTGAAACAGACTACTTTCCTAATCACCAACCTCCCATCCCGCACAAGATTTCACACGTGGGGCCCCAAATTTCTCGGAAAAGCTACCCGGGCGATCAGGCACATTCAAACCCCCTCAATTTTTTAAGAGGGCCCCGAAAATACATTTCTGGGTCTGCCCCCTAACTGCTATCACACCATTGTCCCCTGCATTTGGGCACTCACAGGCACTTACTGTATATAGAGACAGTTGGGGGGCGGTTTCCCCAATTTTTTTTGTAAACCACCCCTTTTTTTAAAACAGCCGGCCCTTTTGAAAAAACTTGGCACTTCTTACCAGTTTCCCCATACACCAAAAATTTTGAAAGCTCACACGAGCGGGGCCCTCACACCTTTGTCTCTCTTAAGTATTTTTAAAGTAAAAAGCTGAGTACACCCTCAAAAATTGAAATGTTTGGGGAATATGTTGGCGCAAGAAATAAAGATTTTTATTATTATTATTTTTCTGGGGGAGGGGGGGGGCACTCGTGACCCGCCCGCAATGTGTTATGCCCCTTCACCTGACGGTATCACTTTTTAAATGTCACTGCGTGGCCATTCTTTTTGGTTCCTATCAAACCCCCCAGAAAATAACACAGGGGGGGCGGCTCCTGGACGCTGCCCGCCATCTAAGCTGGATCACAAAGGGGTTTTTCCCTCCCAAAAGGGGACTTGGGTCGGTGTCTCCCTGTTCCGGGGCAGGGCGGGAATGGAAAAGCAAACAGGGGCCTTTTCTGTAACCCTCTATATACTGGGATATAATGGATATAAGGAGGTGGAATAAACCAAATGTGGTCAAAAAGAGGCGAGCATTGACCAGTGGCTCCCCAGGGCTCCTCTGTGGCACCGCTATGGAGGACAGTAGAATACCTACTTCATGGGGCCTGAAAAGTGATGTGAGTGGGGCCTGAATGGAGACCCAACCACCGCCTACTATTCTCTCATACAGGTCATTAACCAAGCAAAGCTTTTGCCACGTTCATGGGGTGGAAAAATTTTAGACATTTCACACGGCGTTTTTAGACATATTTTTTGGGGGAAATTGCGCTGCAATGCGTCCTAAAAAATTCCTCAAAATTACGATAAACATAGCTCCAAGAGCCAGCGACCTGTTCTTTCCCCCCCGGGGATTGACAGCGGATATGCCCAAAAGGGTAAAAAAAGTGAATGGGGGGCCCCTCCTCGGGGCTTTTAAAGAAAGGGCTGATCAGGGGTTCTTTCCAAAAACACAAAATCTTCTGCACCTCAGGTACATGCCGAAATTGGGGTAAACATATCCTAGGGAGGGTTACACGCTTTAACGCGGGGCGTACTTACGTCCCCCAATTACCCGTTTTGGGGGGCGGGGGGGGCGGGGGGGGAACGGGGGGCCCCCCACTTCCCGCCCTAGACAATCACTGCACCCGGTTATAACCCCTAGAAGGGGACAGTCAATTATTCCCCGCCTGGGGAAGGAGATGTAATCCTATTTTCATATAACTGTGGATTACCGAGTTACTGGGACATTCACCCGAATTGCGCACTTTGGCACGTAAAACGGATGAATTACTCCCCCAAGGGCCTGTGAACATAGCCTTTCTGTCTTTTTTCACTCAGGTCACATCGGTGAGATACTTCTTTCGGGGGGAAAACCAACTTGCAGGGGGGAGCTGATTCCATATTTCATCTGTATGGTAAATGGAGGCTTACTGTATGTTCACATCTGACCAGGATTCAGGTGATTGTTCAGTCCAAACAATACAATGGGATTGATTCTTCTGTTCAGAAATTGTGATAAACGGGAATCACAAAATAAACCAATTCATCAATCTATCACAACGGGCAGTTATACTGTGTTGCTGTAGGGGAGGACATGGCTGCCTGCAAACGGTTGAAGGGACTCTCTCACCATGCTGTTTGCTGGTTCTATCGCAGTGATTGGCATATCAGCTCCACATCCACAGCTTTTCTAATTGCACAGACATGAGAGTAGAAGATCTTATCTATAGAGCAGAGAGCTTCAGGGCTGAGCTGTGTGCACTCAGAGTACCTAAAATCTCTCAGATCTCCTCAACAAAGTACAAGCAAAAACAAAGCAATATACTTGGAAAAAAGCCTTCAATTACCTGCCCCTACATGTTTTAGTGAGTCAACCCCTTTAATCTGAGACTCTGACTACATGGCTATAAACAGAGCCTGCAGCAGCTACAGTGCTGTGAGGACATAGGGAAGACAGGACTTACCTCTGCTGCTTTCAGCCTCCTCCTGCTCCATAATTCATCATTAATCCAAATTATATTGTATCTAGTGTGATAACACCGGCATGAAGATAGCAGCACCGATCTCTCCTGTGTTCACATGCTGGAGGCTTCCCCGTCACAGTGGACTCTCCCAGCTCAGAAGCAGGAAGTCTCACAAAGCTGTTAACATAGTGATCCATCACTGAGAAGTCCAGTCGTTCTTTTTTAAAGGGCCAGAGCCCTTGCTTATTTCTGAATTATAACCATGAGATAATTGCCAAAAGCAATAAACACAATCCCTACTGTCTTTACACAATTTTAAAAGAGTAATTTTTACTAATTACAATTAAAAGTAATAACTAAATCCTAAATAACTATGTGAAAGCTCAGTAACTGATACATAGAAATATAACTACGGTATACAGCGTAAGCACATCATGTATTCAATCCCCATTCTGATTCATTCTGATCAGAGCAGACAAATTAGTTTGAAATAATCCAAATGGTCCACAAAGAAGACTGAGCTTCTCTCCCTCCTTTATTACCCTTGAGCTCAAGACTTCTCTACCTACTATTATACCCCAGTGCTCAGCTTATCTCCCTCTATAGAACCCTGAGCTCAGCTTCTTCCCTCCTATGACCCCAGAGCTCAGCTTCTCTCTCTCTCTATAGACCAAGTGCTCAGACTTCTCTCCCTCCTATTTACCCCGTAGCTCAGCTTCTCTAACCCTCCTTTATACCCCAGAGCTCAGCTTCTCTCCCTCTATATTCCCCAGATCTCAGCTTCTCTCCCTCTATTGACCCAGAGCTCAGCTTCTCTCCCTCCTATATACCCCCAGTACTCAGCTTTCTCCCTCCCTTATTTACCCAGAGCTCGCGCTTCTTCCATCCTATTTACCCAGTGCTCAGCTTCTCTCCCTCCTATATATCCGCAGTGCTCTGCTGCTCTCCCTCCTTTCTTACCCAGAACTCAGTTCTCTCCTCCTATATATACCAGTGGCTCTGCTTACTCTCCTCTCTATAGACCCCAGAGCTCAGCTTCTCTCCCTCCTATAGACCCCAGAGCTCAGCTCCTCTCCCTGCTATATACCCCAGAGCTCAGCTTCTCTCCCTCCTATATACCCCAGAGCTCAGCTTCTCTTCCTCTAGCACATCCTGCTCTCACATAGGGCAGCACCCACCACCCAAAGTGTTTGTATAATAGTCTTCTATTGCTCGCTGAGGTTTCCCCGCAGTTATTGCGCCCTCCTTACCTGTGTTCTTCAGATTCCCCTGAGGTTGCAGCAGATGTTTGAGTCCTTCTCGATTTCTTGCAATAATATAAGACAAGTATCTGCCAAGAGTCCAAACATAACCGTGTCAGAGAGGGAAGCGGTCACCGAAACCGGGCCCTGGGGTCTGGAGTGGAGCCTCCTGTGGCCCAGCGGCGTCCCCTGGAGCTACCAGGACTGGGAGCAGCGCAGCGGCAGGGACGTCGGCCGTGGTCTCTTTTCTGGAACATTTGATAATATTTGTGAATTTGAGAATATTTCTGATTCTTTTCTACTTTTTGGACTTTTTGTCTTACGTGGTCGCGGTGTCGTCCTCTCCATAGCGGCAGCGGCGGCGGTGACTTACTGTCACCATAAAGCAAGGTTCCCACTCACACCAGCGGCGGCGCTCACTGACAATCTTTTCTTTTCCTGTCCCCTTCAGACATGTTCTCCGCCTTTCCTTTCCTCGCTGGTGAAGCCGTCAGTAAATCTTCCCTCGGTCGGCGCCGGTTCCACAGCTCGTATCCTTATGAAATAGATTTGGGAGGAGACGCTTCCGATTCCAGTCTCACTTTCTGTCTGCTGCGCCTCCTGCTGGTTGTTGGGATCATGTGCGATCCGGCAGCACAATAAGGCTGTCAGGATGGAGGTTTATGTTTCAGGAGGTTGTGACGTCTCCTGAGTGGAGCGCTGATTCTGTCTCCGTGGATTTTCCACTTTCATCATCTTCTTGTTACAAAAATTAGAGCAGATTCCTCTTTATGTTATCATTAAAGGGGTTGGGTACTTGGTTACAATCGACTGTATTGACTGTACACAGAGAGCTCCACCTAGTGGCAGCTTCAGGAACACCATATCGATTCTCTATCTTTTTTTCACTTGGTACTGGGGTAATTCCTGCTGTACACGACCGGGACTGAGCTGTGCGGTCGTGGAACTGTCGGAGGAGCGTCCCTGTGCTGACGGCGTGATGATGTCACGTCACCAGTGTCGGGAAGAGGAAGACGCTCTGCCGGGGAGGAGGTAAGTATTATTGTTATTTTTATTGGCAGTTATCTGTCTGACTGAAAGGACCTATATATACCTGCCTGAGGGAACCTATATATACCTGCCTTACTACCTCCTATACATGCCTACCTAACTGAGGGGACCTACATATACCTGCTTATAAGCACTAAGGGCGACATGTATGTTTTTGTGGCCCATGCGCCATTTTTTTTGCGCACATTAGTCGTGTAGAATGTGCCTGAATCTCTGAACCTTTTCTCCTGCCGGTCATAGATTTGCGCTTCCAGCTACAAAAGCGGCATTCAGGTTCAGGTGACCCCTTGTAAAGTGCTCTACTTGTCCCAGCAGTAATGGCCGGGATCTGCGGCACTGAAGTCATAAATGTGCAGCTTTGTACGGTTGTAGTGCACCCCCCCCCCGTCCCAGCCGCTCCCCGAAATCAGGCACATTACAAAGTGACGCGGTCGCCTGATCATGTGCCTGATACTGGAGTGCGGCTAACTCTGGAGGGAGCCTGATACTGGAGGGCGCCTGAGACTGAAGTGCGGCTGATACTGGAGGGCGCAAGATATGGAGTGGGCTCTGACTGAAAATGGAGCGCGGTCCTTATAATGGAGCGCTGCCTGATAATGTGGAGGGCACCTGAGACCTGGTATAAGTGCGCCTGATAATGGAGTGATCCTGATACTGGAGAGGCACCATTGTACTGGAGTGAGCTATGATACTGGAGGGCACCTGATACTGGCAGTGCGCCTGGAATTACTGGAGGGCGCCTGATACTGGGTGCGCGTGGGATACTGGAGTGCCCCTGAAACTGGAGGGCGCCTTATACTGGAGGGCGCCTGATACTGGAGTGCGCCTGATACTGGAGGGCGCCTGATACTGGAGGGCAACTGATACTGGAGTGCGGCTAATTCTGGAGGGCGCTGATACTGGAGGGGCTGATATGGAGTGCGGTGTTACTGGGAGTGCTCCTGATACTGGATTTGCGGCTGATATGCGAGTGCGGGATACTGGAGAGCACCTGATACTGGAGTTGCGCCTGATACTGGGAGGGGCCCTGATTATGGAGGTGCATGAATAATGGGAGTGCTCCTGATACTGGAGGGCGGCTGATACTGGAGTGCGGCTGATACTGGAGAGCACCTGCCACTGGAGTGCGCCTGATACTGGAGGGCACCTGATACTGGAGAGCGCCTAATACTGGAGCGCGCCTGATACTGGAGGGCGCTGATACTGGAGTGCTCTGATTCTGGAGTGCGGCTGATACTGGAGTGCGCCTGATCCTGGATTGGCGCCCTTATATGGATGGAAGCCTGATACTGGAGTGCGCCCTGATTACTGGAGTGCGGGCTGATACTGGAGTGATGTAATGGGTGGCGGCTGTCTGATACTGGAGTGGGGCTGATACGGGAGTGCGACTGATACTCGATCGCGCCTGATACTGGAGTGCGCCTGATACTGGAGGGAGCCTTATACTGGAGTGCGCCTGTTAATGGAGGGTCGGAGCCTGTGTATGGAGTGCGGTGATACTGGAGAGTGCCTCGATACTGGATGGCGGCTGATACTGGAAGTGGCCTGATACGTGGAGTTCGGCTGGAGATGGAAGTGTCCTGATACTGGAGGGCACCTGTACTGAGTGCACCTGATACTGGAGTGCGGCTTGATACTGGGGTGGCTGATCATGGAGCCGCACCTGATTCTGGAGGGCAAGCCTCAATACTGGAGTGCGCCCGTGATATGGAGGGAAAGCTTGGGCGGTGTATCTGGAGCGCGCCTGAGACTGGAGGGCGGCTGATACTGGAGCGTGCTTGATACTGGAGTACGCCTGATACTGGAGTGCGCCTGATACTGGAGTGCGCCTGATACTGTAGTGTGCCTGATACTGGAGCACACTGATATGGAGAGCGGCCTGATATTGGAGTGTGCATGATCTGGATACTTGAGAGTGCGCCTGATACTGGAGTGCCCTGATATGGAGTGTGCCTGATACTGGAGTGTTGCCTGATAACTAGGAGTGCCCTCTGATACTTGGTGTGCGCTGATACGTGGAGTGCGCTGATACTGGGCGCGGACTGATACTGGAGCGCGCCTTTATACTGGAGCGCGCCTGATATGGAGGTGCGCCTGATACCGGAGCGCGCCTGACACCGGAGCGCGCCGCTGATACTTGGCAGTGCGCCTGATACTGGGAGTGCGGCCTGATATTGGATGCGCAGTGATACTGGAGGGTGCCTGATACTGGAGCTCACCTGATAGTGGAGTGCGGCTGATACTGGAGTGCACCTGATACTGGAGTGTGTCTGATACTGGAGGGCGCCTGATACTGGACGCGCGGGGCTGATACTTGGAGTGTGCTCTGATACTGGGTGTGCCTGATACTGGAGTGCGCCCTGATTACTGGAGTGTGCCTGATACTGGAGTGCCCCTGATACTGGAGGAGCGCCTGATATGGACGTGCGTCCTGATTATGGAGCGCGCCTGATACTGGAGCGCGGCGCCTGATACTGGAGCGCGCCCTGATACGGCAGCGCGCACTTATACTGGAGCGCGCCCTGATACTGGAGCGGCCCTGATACTGGAGCGCGCATGATTACTGGAGCGCGGGCTGATAATGGAGTGCGGCTGTTACTGGATCGCGGTGGATGCTGGAAGAGCGCGCACTGATTCTGGAGGTGCGCCTGATACCGGAGGGCGCCTGATACCGGAGGGCGCCTGATACTGGAGCCGCCTGATATGGGCGCAGCTGATACTGGAGGGTGCCTAGATACGGAGCGCGCATGATACTGGAGTGCACCTGATACTGGAGTGCGGCTGATACTGGAGTTGCACCTGATACTGGAGGGCGCCTGATACTGGAGGGCCGCCTGATATGGAGGGCAGGCTGATACTGGAGTGCGATTGTACTGGAGCGCGGGCGCCTGATACTGGAGGGCGCCTGGATTCTGGAGGGCGCTGTTAATGGAGCGCGGCTGATACTGGAGTGCACCTGATACTGGAGGGCGCTGATACTGGAGTGCGTGATACTGTGTGGGCGCCCGGACTACTGGAGTGCGGCTGAGACTGGAGTGCACTGATACTGGAGGGCGCTGATATGGAGTGGCCTGATATGGAGGGCGGCTGATACTGGAGTGCGCATGATACTGGAGCGCGCCTGATACTGGAGCGCGGCTGATACTGGAGCGCGGCTGATACTGGAGCGCGGCTGATACTGGAGCGCAGCTGATACTGGAGCGCGGCTGATACTGGAGCGCGGCTGATACTGGAGCGCGGCTGATACTGGAGCGCGCTGTTATTGGAGCGCGCCCTTGATACATGGAGCGCGCTGATACGGATTGCGCCTGATACTGGGAGTTGACCTGATATGGAGTGTGCCTGTTACTGAGGCTGCGCCTTGATATGGAGGGCGCCTGATTATGCCGACGGGCGGTGATAATGGAGGGCGCCTGATACTGGAGGGCGGCTTGTGATACTGGAGTGCGCGCTCCTGTTCACTGGGAGCGCGCCTGGATACGGAGAGGGGCGCCCTGATACTGGAGGGCGCTGTTTTCTGGAGGAGCGCCTGATACTGGTGGGAGCATGAGTGCGGCTGATACTGGAGGGTTCTGATACTGGAGTGCACCTGATACTGGACTGCGCCTGATACTGGAGCGCGGCTGATACTGGAGTGCGCCTGATACTGGAGTGCGCCTATTACTGGAGCGTAACTGATACTGGACTGCGCCTGATACTGGAGAGCGCCTGATACTGGAGTGCGCCTGATACTGGAGCACGCCTGATACTGGAGCGCGCCTGATACTGGAGAGCGCCTGATACTGGAGTGCGCCTGGTTACAAATAGAGGGGACGGGGCTGCTCCTGATGTCCGGAAAATATGCCGGACTCCTGCCGCTGCCCTGGTCATATATGTTGCCCTAGAAATTCTCACCTCAAACACATAATATGGAGCATAGTTGCCAACTTTTGAAAATGGAAAAGAAGGAGATTAAAGAGGGCAGCGCGCCGCGGCAACAATTTGCATGGACACGCCCATCTTGTTGTGTGCCACGCCCCTTCAAAAAGCCACACCCACTCCACCTCACTGCATAACGGCTTTGGAAGAAAGCCAGGTAGATGCCCTTATAGCCAGGTAGTAGCCCCCCATAACCCGGTCGTGCCCCTTACAGGCAGGCAGATGCCCCCTGGTAGCCAGGTAGATGCCCCCTCTGTAGCCAGGTAGATGCCCCCCTTTGTTAGCCAGGTAGTTGCCCCCTTTAGTAGTCAGGTAGTTGCCCCCTTTAGTAGCCAGGTAGTTGCCCCTTTTAGTAGCCAGGTAGTTGCCCCCTTTAGTAGCCAGGTAGTTGCCCCCTTTAGTAGTCAGGTAGATGCCCCCTTTAATAGTCAGGTAGTTGCCCCCTTTAGTAGTCAGGTAGATGCCCCCTTTAATGGTCAGGTAGATGCCCCCTTTAATAGTCAGGTAGTTGCCCCCTTTAGTAGTCAAGTAGTTGCCCCCTTTAGTAGCCAGGTAGTTGCCCCCTTTAGTAGCCAGGTATTGCCCCTTTAGTAGCCAGGTAGTGCCCCCTTTAGTAGCCACTGTGCCCCCTTTAGTAGCCAGGTATTGCCCCCTTTAGTAGCCAGGTAGTGCCCCCTTTAGTAGCCACTGTGCCCCCTTTAGTAGCCAGGTAGTTGCCCCCTTTAGTAGCCAGGCAGAGCCCCCCATGTAGTTAATAAAAATAAAATATTAAATTCCACTCACCTGACCAGGCTCCTGCAGCGCGGCCAGCTCCTGCCCGATCTCCTCAGCGACGCAGGGGGAGTGAGAGCAGCCGCGCGTCACTTCCCCTGCGCCACTGACCTGTATGTACGGCGCACAACGGCGCTGTACATACAGGGGGAGAAGGGAGCGCTCCCCCCTGCCTCCTCCCTGCACAGCGAGACTCCGGGCGGGTGAGCGGACGCTGCGGCCGCTTTACCCGCCTGCAGGAGCGGCCCGGCGGCGCAAGAGTAGCGCACCAGCGCTACTCTTGCACCGCGGTAATTTAAAGAACCCCCGCCGCCTGCTGGCGGCGGGAGGAATGCCACCGCCCCCGGGTGGGTGGGGGGGGACCCCAAATAGCGGGACCCCCCCGCCAAAAACGGGAGAGTTGGCATGTATGATATGGAGGAGGTTTTAAACTACAACTACGGAGGCCGAAGAGGCTCAAAAGGAGAAACAAGAAGGTAAAGGATCAGATGAATTCAGGGACTTTATTTAGACCATTAGGAGTTAAACCAAGGTATTAGTCTGGGATCCAGATCATTGTCTACACCAGAAACAGCTGTACCCACTCCTCAGCTGAGAGCAGGGCTACGGGCCACACGTATGAAAACTGTTTAGGTCTAGGTTACTACGGGCAAAAAAGTGAGTTATAAACCGTAACAGTTTTCACACATGTGGCCCTTAGTGCGTACAATGTATCAGTCTTGACTTCAGGTTGTTCAGCTCACAGAGCACTGTCCACGCTGGATACGACTGTAGCAAACGGTCAGCTATGAAAGTCTGGAATCAAGCCTGTTTAGCTCACGGAGCATAGTCCACACTGGATACAATTGTAGCAGACCCTCAGCTGTGAGGGCAGGACCAGCTATGTATAGTTTCCCACTGAATAACATCAGCTATAATTCAGCGTTGCCTGGCTGTGGCTGCAGTACCGACTGTAACCTCCAGGGGCCACTGTCTGCAAGGACACAATACATGGTGGGGGCAGCACTGGTCCGGCCGGTTCTCCCAGCAGCAGCTACTGGTGATAGAGCAGTGAATGGTATCAGCAGTCACTGCCGGATAAATGGACAAGAAATAGAAGAGGCGGAAAGGTCTCAGATTAAACCGATCGATGAGGAGCCGCGCTGCGATATCAGGAGCCTCACCGCCATATAGTGACTATAACTACAAGTCTCCAGCCTCACCGCCATATAGTGACCATAACTACAAGTCTCCAGCCTCACCGCCATATAGTGACCTATAACTACAAGTCTCCAGCCTCACCGCCATATAGTGACCATAACTACAAGTCTCCAGCCTCACCGCCATATAGTGACCATAACTACAAGTCTCCAGCCTCACCGCCATATAGTGACCATAACTACAAGTCTCCAGCCTCACCGCCATATAGTGACCATAACTACAAGCCTCCAGCCTCACCGCCATATAGTGACCATAACTACAAGTCTCCAGCCTCACCGCCATATAGTGACCATAACTACAAGTCTCCAGAAACACCGCCATATAGTGACCATAACTACAAGTCTCCAGCCTCACCGCCATATAGTGACCATAACTACAAGTCTCCAGCCTCACCGCCATATAGTGACCATAACTACAAGTCTCCAGCCTCACCGCCATATAGTGACCATAACTACAAGTCTCCAGACACACCGCCATATAGTGACCATAACTACAAGTCTCCAGCCACACCGCCATAGAGTGACCATAACTACAAGTCTGCAGCCACACCGCCATATAGTGCCCATAACTACAAGTCTCCAGCCTCACCGCCATATAGTGCCCATAACTACAAGTCTCCAGCCTCACCGCCATATAGTGACCATAACTACAAGCCTCCAGCCTCACCGCCATATAGTGACCATAACTACAAGTCTCCAGCCACACTGCCATATAGTGACTATAACTACAAGTCTCCAGCGACACCGCCATATAGTGACCATAACTACAAGTGTCCAGCCTCACCGCCATATAGTGACCATAACTGCAAGTCTCCAGCCTCACCGCCATATAGTGACCATAACTACAAGTTTCCAGCCACACCCCCATATAGTGACCATAACTACAAGTGTCCAGCCTCACCGCCATATAGTGACCATAACTGCAAGTCTCCAGCCTCACCGCCATATAGTGACCATAACTACAAGTCTCCAGCCTCACCGCCATATAGTGACCATAACTACAAGTCTCCAGCCTCACCGCCATATAGTGACCATAACTACAAGTCTCCAGCCTCACCGCCATATAGTGACCATAACTACAAGTCTCCAGCCTCACCGCCATATAGTGACCATAACTACAAGCCCCTTATAGTGTTTAAAATTTACAAGTCTCCGGCCCCCACCGCCAATAGTGACCAAAAACTAAAAATTTTCCCCACGCCCCCACCGCCATATAGTGACCATAACAATTTTCTCACCCTCACCGCCATATATTTAAACCTTTAAACTAAAACGTCTCCAGCCCCCACCGCCAATAGGATTTTTAAATTAAAAGTCTCCGGGCCTCCCCCGAAATATATTTGGCCCTATAACTAAAAGCCTCAAACCAAAAAGAAATTTTGTAAACCAAAAACTACAAGTCTCCAGCCTCACCCCCAATTTTAGTGACCCATAATAAAGTTCCACCCCTCACCGCCATAAAATTTGCCCAATAACTACAAGTCCCCCACCCCTCACCGCCATATAGTAAACCATAACTACAATCCCCAGCCTCACCGCCATAAAATTTGGCCAATAACTAAAAGTCTCCAGCCTAAACCGCCATATAGGCCCCATAACTACAAGTTTTCCACCCCTTTTCGCCATATATTTTGTTCTATAACTACAAGTCTCCAGCCTTCCGCCATATAGTGACCCAAAACTAAAGGGAAATCCAGCCTCCCCGCCCATATAGTGACCAAAAAACTAAAAGTCTCCAAGCCTCCCCGGGCCCATTTTGTGATCTTAACAACAAGTCTCCGGGCCTAAAGGGCCATATAGTGCCCCCTTAATTTACAAGTTTTCCCCCTCACCGCCATTTAGTAAACCTTTAATACAAGTCTCCCCCCTTTACCGCCATTATTTGACCATAATAAAAAGGTTCCGCCCTCACCCCATTTAGGGGACCAAAAAATTACAAGTCTCGCCCTCCGAAAATTTATTGGATTTAAAATTTACAATTTCCCCAAAGCCTCCCCGCCTTTATAAGTGACCAAAAACTACAAGTCTCCAGCCTTCACCGCCTTTTATAGTGTTTCTATAACTAAAGGGCTCCAGCCTCCCCGGGGGGAAAAATTTTAGGGGTCCAAAACTAAAAGTCCCAGCCTCACCCCCATATAGTGCCTAACTCCCAAAGCCTCCCCCCCTCACCGCCAAAATAGTGTCTAAACTACAAGTTCCTGCCCCCACCGGCCATTTTATTTGACAATAACTACAAGTCTCCGGCCCCCACCCCCCAATAGTGCCCCAAAAATTTACAAGCATCCGGGCCTCACCGCCATTAGTGCCCTAAAAAACTCCCAAGTCTCCAGCCCTCACCGCCAATAGTAATCTATAACTAAAAGTCTCCCCCTCCCCGCATATGGGGAACCCATAATTTAAAGTCTCCACCCTCACCGCCATAAAAAAGGTGACATAAAAACAATTTCTCCGCCTCCCCGCCATTAGTGACCATAAAAAAATCTCCAGCCTCACCCCCATATTTTTGCCCTTTAAATACAAGTCTCGGCCTCACCCCCTTATAGTGACCATACCTAAAAGCCCTCCACCCCTTACACTTTTGGGGGTTATAGAAACTGGAGCATGTGGCGGAACTGATTAGGAGGGGGGGTATTTAAATGGGAAAAACAAAAAAAAAAAAAAAAAAAAAGGGGGCCCCCCGGGGCAAAATTAGTGGGGAATGTAAAAAAGAGAGCAGCTAAAAAAGTAGGTAGGTTTTGCTCACTCGTATTATACGGCAAGCTCTATATGCCCCTTTGGGGGGGGGGTTTTCAGGTACTGTCGCCCTTAAAAAGGGGGCCCGTTTTGCTCTCGTATCCCAAACGGGGTTCGGGGGGAACGTCGGAAGATCGGGGATAAAGGAAAAAAAAAATGGGGGGGACCCGCGCAGTGGAATTAGGAGGAAAAACCCAAAGGGTTCTAAATTATAGGAAGATGTCTTTATAGATCCCGGGGGTTGCCCCTTTGGAGGAAGTGGGGGCTTTTTCGGCGCGGAAAACGCCTTGGCTTGTTGGTTTTCGTTGTTGCGAGGACCCACTACCCCGGCATCAAAGAGTCAGAATCCTTGGCTAAATTTTTTAAGTTCCCGTGCGCCGGGCCCATTTTTTAATCCCCTGATGGGCCCCCAGTAGTTAAAAGTGGGGCTTCCTGTTGTCTGTAGCAGATGAGTTCCATCTCTCTTTCATCTTCTCCTCTGTTTGTTTTGAGCCCTGAGTTTTCCATTTGTAAATTTACTGGGACAGAAAGAAGCGGGCCCCAGGGCGGAATTTGACCCGGACCCTCAGGGGTGTTCCCATGGGGCCCGGGGGCCCCCGTTTTAGACGGGGGTCTCCAGGTCCCGTATCAAGGGGGGCCGGTGCTGGTATTGAAACCCGGCCCCTCTGGGGGGTTGGGTTCTCATGGGGTCGGGGTCTCCAGGGGCGGGTATCAGAGGGGGCCGGGGTGGTATAGACCCTGACTTCTTTGGGGGGTTTTTCTCATGGGGGGGGGGTCTCCAGGTCTGATATCAGAGGGGCGGTGCTGGTATAGCTGACTCTTGCGGGGTTTATGGGGTCGGGGTCCCCGGCTGATATCAGGGGGGCGGTGTGGTTAGCCCTGACTCTCTGGGGGGTGTCTCATGGGGTCGGGGTCTCCAGGTCTGATATCAGAGGGGCCGGTGCTGGTATAGACCTGACTCTCTGGGGGGTTCTCAGGGGGTCGGGGGCGCCAGGTCTGATCTAAGAGGGGCCGGGCTGTATCCCTGATCTCTGGGGGGTTCTCAGGGGGCGGGGGTCTCCAGGTCTGATATCAGAGGGGCCGGTGCTGGTATAGACCTGACTCTCTGGGGGGTTGTCTCATGGGGTCGGGGGTCACCGGGTCTGATATCAGAGGGGCCGGTGCTGGTATAGACCTGACTTCGGGGGGTGTTCATGGGGTGGGGGTCTCCGGGTTGATTCAGGGGGGGGTGTGGTATGACTGACTTTCTGGGGTGTTGGGTTCTCATGGGGTCGGGGGTCTCCAGGTCTGATATCAGAGGGGCCGGTGCTGGTATAGACCTGACTCTCTGGGGTGTTGGGTTCTCATGGGGTCGGGGGTCTCCAGGTCTGATATCAGAGGGGCCGGTGCGGTATAGATGACTTTGGGGTGGGGGGTTTAATGGGGTCGGGGGTCTCCGGGTCTGATATCAGAGGGGGCGGGGTCTGGTTGACCTGACTCTCTGGGGGGTTGTCTCATGGGGTCGGGGTCTCCAGGTTGTATCAGGGGGCCGGTGTGGTATAACCTGACTCTCGGGGGGGGTTTGGGGTCTCGGGGGGTTGGGGGTCCCAGGTCTGATATCGAGGGGCCGGTGCTGTATAGCCCGACTTTTGGGGGGGTTGGGTTCCCAGGGGGGTCGGGGGTTCCCCGGTTGATTAAAGGGGGGGCCGGTGCTGGTATAGACCTGACTCTCTGGGGGGTGTCTCATGGGGTCGGGGTCTCCAGGTCTGATATCAGAGGGGCCGGTGCTGGTATAGACCTGACTCTCTGGGGGGTGTCCATGGGGTGGGGGTCCCCGGGTTGTACCCGGGGGCCAGTGGGATAGACCGGGACTTCTGGGGGGTTCTCTGGGGTCGGGGTCTCCAGGTCTGATATCGGGGGCCCGGTGCTGGTTTGACCTGATCTCGGGGGGGGGGGTTTTCCCTGGGTCGGGGTCTCCAGGTCTGATATCAGAGGGGCCGGTGCTGGTATAGACCTGACTCTCTGGGGGGTTGGGTTCTCATGGGGTCGGGGGTCTCCAGGTCTGATATCAGAGGGGCCGGTGCTGGTATAGCTGACTTTGGGGTTTTGTCTCTTTGGGGTGGGGGGGTCTCCAGGTCTGATATCGAGGGGCGGTTTGTTTTAGCCCTGACTCTTGGGGGGTTTCATGGGGGGTGGGGGTCTCCAGGTCTGATATCAGAGGGGCCGGTGCTGGTATAGACCTGACTCTCTGGGGGGGTTGGGTTCTCATGGGGGGGGTTAAGGTTTATAGGGGGGGGCCCGGTGCTGGTTTGACCTGACTCTCTGGGGGGGTTGTCTCAGGGGGTGGGGGGGTTCCAGGTTGATATCGAGGGGCCGGTGCTGTAAGCCCTGACCTCGGGGGGGGGGGGTTTTTTTTTTTTTTCATGGGTCGGGGGGTCTCAGATTGATATGGGGGGCCCGGGTGTGGTATGCCCTGAATCCCGGGGGGGTGGGTTTTCTCATGGGGTCGGGGGTCTCCGGTTGATACGAGGGGCCGGGTCGGTATAGACCTGACTCTCGGGGGGGTTGTCTCAGGGGGTCGGGGGTCTCCGGGTTGATATCAGGGGGGGCCGGTGTGGTATAGACCTGACTCTCTGGGGGGTTGGGTTCTCATGGGGTCGGGGGTCCCCAGGTCTGATAAGAGGGGCGGTGTGGATGACCGACTCTTGGGGGGTTTCTCAGGGGGTCGGGGTCTCAGGTTGATATAGGGGGGCGGTGCTGGTATAGACCTGACTCTCTGGGGTGTTGGGGTCTCATGGGGTCGGGGGTCTCCAGGTCTGATATCAGAGGGGCCGGTGCTGGTATAGACCTGACTCTCTGGGGGGTTGTCTCATGGGGTCGGGGGTCTCCAGGTCTGATATCAGAGGGGCCGGTGCTGGTATAGACCTGACTCTCTGGAGGGAATGTCTCATGGGGTCGGGGGTCTCCAGGTCTGATATCAGAGGGGCCGGTGCTGGTATAGACCTGACTCTCTGGGGGTTGTCTCGGGGTCGGGGGTTCCAGGTTGATTCAGGGGGCCCGGTGTGGTATAGCCCTGACTCTCTGGGGGGTGTCTCATGGGGTCGGGGTCTCCGGGTCTGATATCCGAGGGGCCAGTGCTGGAATAGACCTGTTTTGGGGGGGTTCTCTGGGGTCGGGGGTCTCAAGGTCGATATCAGAGGGCCGGGCGGGATGACCTGTTTTGGGGGGGTGGGCCCCCAGGGGTGGGGGTTTTCCCAGTCTGAATCAGGGGCCCGGTGCTGGTATAGACCTGACTCTCTGGGGTGTCTCATGGGGTCGGGGGTCTCCAGGTCTGATATCAGAGGGGCCGGTGCGGGTTTTGCCCTGACTTCTGGGGGGTTGTTCATGGGGGGGGGGGGTCTCCGGGTTGATATCAGGGGGGCCGGTGCTGGTATAGCCTGATCTCGGGGGGGTTTGTCTCATGGGGGGGGGTCTCCAGGTTATATCAGAGGGGCCCGGGGTGCGGTTTTGACCTGACTCTCTGGGGGGTGTTCGGGGGGTGGGGGGTTTCCCCAGGTCGTATCCGAGGGGCCGGTGCGGGAAATTAGACCTGCCTTGGGGGTTTCGGGGGTGGGGGGGCCCCCAGGTTGATATCAGAGGGGGGGGGTGCTGCTTAAAACCTGACTCTCTGGGGGGTTTATGGGGTCGGGGGTTCCAGGTCTGATATCAGAGGGGGGGTGCTGGTTAGCCCTACTCTCGGGGGGTTTTTGGGGGTCTCATGGGGTCGGGGGTCTCCAGGTCTGATATCAGAGGGGCCGGTGCTGGTATAGACCTGACTCTCTGGGGTGTGTTCTGGGGTCGGGGGTCTCCAGGTCTGATATCAGAGGGGCGGTGTGGTATCCCCTGCTCTGGGGGGTTCTCATGGGGTCGGGGGTCTCCAGGTCTAAATTAGGGGGGCCCGGTGCTTTTTTAAAACCCGACTCCTGGGGGGTTGGTCTAGGGGTGGGGGTTCCAGGTCTGTATCGGGGGGCCGGTGCTGGTATAGCCCTGGACTCTCTGGGGGGTTTCATGGGGTCGGGGTCTCCAGGTCTGATATCAGAGGGGCCGGTGCTGGTATAGACCTGACTCTCTGGGGTGTTGTCTCATGGGGTCGGGGTCTAGGTTGAATCAGGGGCCCGGGTGTGGTATAGCCTGATTTGGGGGGGTTTGTTTCCAGGGGTCGGGGGTCTCCAGGTTGATTAGGGGGGGGGGGCGGTGCTGGTTAGACCTGACTCCTGGGGGGTTCTTGGGGTCGGGGGTTCCAGGTTGTATCAGAGGGGGCCGGTGCTGGATAGCCCTGACTCTCTGGGGGGGTTTTCATGGGGTGGGGGTCCCCCGGTCTGATTTTCAGGGGGCCCCGGTTTGCTGGTATAGACCTGACTCTCTGGGGGGGTGGGTTCTCATGGGGTCGGGGGTCTCCAGGTCTGATATCAGGGGCCGGTGCTGGTATAGACC
>JAODAL010029545.1:0-51426 GCA_025379985.1 Phyllomedusa bahiana | reverse complement strand
GTTTTTTCAGCCAAAATGTTGATACAGTATTTCCTTTTCACTGGGGTTTTAAGGAACAAACTTATCAGTTTTTTGACAGCACTTCAAAAAGATCTTTGGTTTTTTTTTTTGGGGTTTTGATATGCAAAAAGTGGCCCAAAAAGCACTTTCATCTCTGAGCCAAGAGCCCAAACTCCTTCTTGATGATATGGGGGCTGTCCCTTTCCCCATTTTGTTTTTACTTGCATAAAAATTAAATTGTATAGATGAAGTAACCATCAGGTATCTGGAAATTGCATCCAAAGATGAACCAGTCTTGTGCATGGCCACAATTCTCTTCCTTTTAAACCTTTGGGCTTTTTTCCTTTAGACTTTCCCCATAATGTTAACAGAGAAACAGTTTTTTCTGGTGATGAATTAAATACATCCCAGCTGTGCCCTCAAACCCCAACGGGTTGTCAAAAACCTTTTCGAAAGCTTCTAAAAACATGACATCATCATATCGGCTATCCCAAATTTAGTTATCCTAGTGTATGTAAACTTTTGGGATTTTGGGCAGAAAGAAAATAAAAATCCCTCTCCCCCCTAAAAAAAAGAAAGTAAGAAAAAAAAATTTGCCCTTTTTTGTAGGGGTATGAAAAAACCCTTAAAATATGGTATCAACTGAAAGCTTACCAATCCCCCCAAACCCTGAACCCCCCTTTAAATTTAAGCCTTTTTTGCTTAAAAAGGGCAGGGCATAGTTTTTAAAGCCCATTGCTGCAACTGTAATCCTTTTCCCAAACAAAAAACAACCCCTATCCTTAGAAAATTTGAAGATGGTTAACACATCCCCCTTTGTTTTCTGCATCCTAAAAGGCGGGAACCCTTATCTGTTGTTTTTTGAGCGATTTTTTACGACAAATTTAAAATTTGGGAAAGGGTTTTTTTTAATGGTGATCAAAATTTTTCCAGATAAACCCGAAAATTTAAGGTTAAAATCTGAGCACATCTATTTTAAACACGCCTTTTTTTGGGGCTTCCCCGTAATTTTTGGGGCCAGCAAATCAGATTTTCAGAATTGAGCGGGTTGGGTGGGGTTTTTGAGACTCAAGGCTGGAAAAATCACATGACCTCAAATTTTCAAAGAACAGCGTTTCCCTGTTTTCCCCCTTAAATGTCTCTCAGCGCCCCATAGGGAAAAGGGCCTGGGGCTCTTCCGTGGCCCCAAAAAGCTTTAGCCCAAATTAGTCTTTCTGCACAAAGAAACCTCTACTAAAAACTGTGATCCTTCCAATTTAGTTATATTAAAAAATTTTTAAGAATTTTAAATTTTGTTAGGTAGAGGGAAATTTTTAAAAGGGACATCTACCGCTGTAAATTCACAGTTACTTTTTTTTTTGATTTTTTCACACCCGAAGGCATTTTCATTGACGCAGCACCCAAAGAAAAACTTAAAAAAAACAATTTTAAAATTCCACCACAGGTGAATTGAAAGGTGAAAAAAATACCGTTTTTTAAACCCAAAAACATAACAGTTACGTTTTTTTTTAAACTTTTGAAACACCCACATTTTTCATTAAAGCAGCATCCCCTAAATCAAAACAGAAATTCAAAATTTTCCCCACCACGGGTAAAATTGAAAGGGAAAAAAATACCGTTTATTATACCAAAAAAATAACAATACGTGTTTTTTGGCCCTTTTGCCCCCCAAAAAAAATTTTTTTGGGTTTTTTAGACCCCCTTTTGCATTAAAATTTGAATCCGGGCAATTTGGTTTTTAAATTAAGGGTTTTGAGGATACTTTGTTTTTACAGTTTTTTAAAGTAAGAGACCCCCCAAAACTTTTCCCAAAACCCTTCTCAAATTTTTTATATTTCTGAACATGGAGAAAAATTTGGCAGGGGGAAAGGGGACCCAAAAAAGGGGGGAAACCCACAGGGGGGGGAAAGGGGAAACAGAAAGGTCCCCTTTTCCAGCCCCCGGCGACAACACGCATGCCACGGATGGGTCATTTTGCAGGACCGTTGGGCCCTTCATGTGGGTTAGGGCCCCGGGAATTAATTTAACGAACACGCCCGCCAATCTGTTTTTTCAGGGGTTTAAAATTTGAAACCCTTTCATCTAGCATTCTTACTCCTCGCCCCCGCAGTCAGGGCCACAAATTCGTCATCAGCATCACCGGGCATCCTCCAAAAATGAAGCAGCCCAAATGTCAACTCGTGTACCCCCCCGGGGATAATCCATTGTCGGCGGCCCCTTTTTTAAATGACAAAAGGGCCGGGGGGGGTCAGAAGGCATTTAAAAGACCCAAGGGGGATGTTTTATCTGCCTGACGCCCTTTTACTGACCATCAGGGGGGTGAAGGAAGCCTGCCCAATGGGCAAAAAACCCGGGGATTTGGGGCAACCCCTTTTGGCCTTGCCCCTTTTTTTGTAGCCCGCAGCTTCGGATGCAAAAAGCCGGGACCCCAAAGTCACCAGGGGTTGATAGGATGATGATGATGCGAAATTTGCGGACCCAAACCTTTGGTCTTTTCCGCAGAATTTGTTTGCGAGCCTTAAATCATTGGAGGGGAGGAAGACGATGGGGTATGTCAATTCGGGTCCCGCCACAAAAGGGGAGGGGGGTTCGCAGAATCCGCTGAAATGATTCCGCCAGCCACGGTCAGCGCAAACCCCGCCCCCTCCTTTTTCTCCGAAAAAAAAAGGGTCCAACCCCCAACCTTTGGGCCCTTTCATTGACCCAAGCCCCCTGTTTCCCCAGCGATGCCCATATGCCCCTTTACCGAAAAACGCATAAGTAGGGGCCCAAAAACCCCTTAAGGGGTTTTTCCCAAACCCCCAAACATGTCAAGTCAAATTTCATGATTAAAAATGGGGGGAAAACACTTGGCCAAAAAAGGCCAGCCCGACCCCGGGGCCCCAACCTTTGGGCCCACACCCTCTTCTCCCCCTTTTCCTTTCCGCCCCCCCAACCAAAGCTTTCCTCAGCTCCCTTTGTCCCCTCAGAGCATATCAGGGAAATCAGCCCCCCTTTTCATCCCCGTCGCCCAAATTTACCACCACCACCACCCCCAAAAGCCCCCATCCCCCCCCTTCTCCTTCCGCCAGTTTTGACGCCCTTTCACCCCGGGAACAGCGACCAGTCTAGCACCACCTTTTGTTTTTCCGGTTTTTGGGACAGAAGAAACATTTTAAACCCCCAAACCACCCAAAAGGGCCAAAAACCGGGAAGGGTGGGGCTTTCCCAGGTTTTTGGGCCCTTTGGGAAATTTTTCCCCTTTCCGCCCTGGGGGCCCACAGATTTTTTTTCCGCCGGGTCATGGCCCTCCCCTTGCCCCCAATACCAGATGCCGAGCAGGCATTTCTTTGCCAAAAAAGCCGCCCCCGCCCGGGCCAGCCCCCGGTGTCATCTAAAATTTTCAAGCGCTTTTTTTTTTTGGGGGGCTATCTGTTTCCAAAAACCCCATCCCCCCAAACCGACACAGGGACTAGTAAGCCCCCCCCAAGGGCCCCCGCTAAAATCTCAAAGACAGCTCACTGGGTGAGCGGGTTTGGATTTCTCGGGGGGTGAGGGTGGCTCCCCAGGCTCGGGGCGCACGCTCTTCAAAACCGCGGGGATGGGGGAGGGTTTTTTTTCCCCCCGGGTCCTCGGTGGCATCACGTGCCCGAGACACCAGGCCATTGTTAAAATTTAATCTCCCTTTGGGAGCCCCTTCCAACACGGGTCGGGGAGCGGGGGTGGCCTAAGCAACGAAACCAAAGCGCTGGCTGGGTGCCCAAGAACCTTGTGCCGGGCAAGGTGGTTGGATAACCGAAATCGGTTTGCCCCCTTAAATGGTAGGCGGGAGCACCCCCCTTTTCCTGGCCCCCTTCCCTGAACCTTTTTCGCCCCCAAAAATTTTTTTAAAGAGCACCCGGGTCGGGACTTCCGGGCCGAAGAAGGCCCCGAGGCCCTGAGTTCGCACTTCTCCGTTCCCCCTTTTAACCCCCTCCCCCTTTCGTGTCCCGCCTACTGGGGTTGCAGCGTCACCCCGGCCTCCCCGCCCCAACCGCCTTTTGTTTGGACGTGGCAACACGCGGGAATTCCCCACCCCCACAGCTCCAGCATTGGGGCAGCAGCGAAATTCCCAATTACGCAGTACGAAGTGACACAGGGCCTGACAACAGCGGTGCGGACCTGGGGTGTTAAACCCACCGAGAGTGGAGGCAGGTGAAAGAGCTCCCCACCATCCTTGCCAGTTTTGAAAAAGCCACCAAAATGGCCCAGGGGAAACAATCCCCCTTTCACAGAGCATTTGTGGTGACTTAGTTCGGGAACGTCGTTGGCCCACTCTAAACAACGGGTCCCCCCACGCGGAGGGGGAGAGGGACACAGATGCGGACAGGGGAGCCTTTCTCTCCCGCAAATCCACAAGGCCCCCACAGTTTTCACAATTTCATGGGTCTTCTTTAGGCAGGGGTTTTCGGGGTCCAGGGGTTTGTGCAAGGTGGCGCACAGCTCTCAGGGTCATCATCTCAGCAAGTCAGGGCTGTTTTTGAAGTGGGGCCGGCACGGGGGAGGAGGAGGTTTTCCCTAGAAAACCGATTTTACCGACGCCCCTGCCTGGAAAAAAGGTTTTGGGCGCAAAATTTGAGGGAGGGGGAAAAATGGGGAAAAGATCATTTTGCTAGTGCCCCCCCGACCCAGGGGGTTTGGGGAAAAATCAAGGCTCCATCTCCAAAAATTTTTGGGATGCCCCCCTTTTCCCCAAACATGATCCTCGAAATTTTTTTTTTAAGGCCATCAAAAGGAACAACATTTACTGGGGGGCCCACCCTCCGGGACCCCCCGGTCCCAAAAAAAAACCCTCAGCACTTTCCTTCCACCCCACCCAAAAAAGAGTAAAAATGCGGGAAAAAAGGAGACCTTGCTGTTTTGATCAACTGGGGGAAACCCTTTGCTTTCTGTTTTCACGTTCCCCAAATGTCATGGTGGAACAAAAACAGCGACGTGACAGCATTTAAAGTGCCAATTAGGCGTAGGGGCACAGCAGGCAAGGTGGGGGAAGCCTAAAGGTTTACTTTGGCAATCTTTGTTTTAAACCCCCTCACCAACGCATGCAATTTTGGGCACACATCCAACACACATAATCAGCTTAAATCATGGTGCACGACTATCTGCGTCTCAAAACCGTTTTTTTGCATGTGTTCCGGAACCCCCAAAAACTTCCCCGGGTATCCAAAATTGGGGCCCAATGGCCCGAGCAGGCTTTGTACCCATTTTAAAGGGGGTTTTTTCCCCGCCCACACCAGCTCCCTATCTTTAGGGGGACCTTCAGCACAGCTTTGGGGGGTTTTCCTTCAGACAAACGCCCAAAAACCCTTTCCACAGAAAATGTGGATCGTTGACTTTTTATCAAAAAAAAAAAAGAATCAGGCCCTGGATCTTTTGATTATGTCGTGGCCCCAATTTTCCCCATGGGCACCGATTAGTTGCCGGTCTACTTCACATTCCTTTGAAACAGAAATGGTCCCCCTTGAAAACTTTTTTTTTAAAAAGAGCATTTCTTAAATGCAATTTTTTTTATTCCCCTTTTTCCCCTTTTTTTTCTCTTTGCTGTGAGGATAAATGTAAAAGACAAACAAGTTTTTATGACAAAACCGTATTCCATTTACCACTTTTTCTTAAAAGTTTTTGCATTGTCCCAAAGGTTATTTAGGGCATGTTTTCTGTGAATACAGCTATAATTTTTGGTCCTTTTGGGAACAAAATTTTGGCTTTTTAAGTGGGAAATTTCCCCTCACAAATTTTTAAAGTTTGGGGAGAAGTCATATTTTTAATTTTTTGGGGGCATGTAGCGTGAGATACAGCCAAAAATCATGGGCCCCTTTTGGGAAAAAAATGTTTGGGTTTTTAAGTGGGATTTCCTCCCTCACCCTTTTTAACAGTGGCTTTAGAAATCATATTTATAATTTTTTTTTCTGTGGAGGGTGAAACACAATAATCCGGTCCCTTTGGAAAAAGGGAAAAGGGGGCTTCTAAGTGGGATTTCTTCCCTCACAAATTTTTAAAAAGTGGCCCAGAAGTCATTTTTTTAATTTTTTTTGGGCATGCTGCTTGGGAAAAGCAGCAATACTACAAATCCTATTATAAAAAAATTTTTTTCTAACAGACATTTTTTTCTTCACAAATTGACCCAAATGGGTCAAGGGTCATGCTTTGAAATTTTGGGGGCATTTTGCTGTGACCCCTGCGCTTAACTACGGCCTAAAAATAAAAAAAGTTGTTTTTTAACAGACATTTGTTTTTTTCACAATTGTCCCAAAATGGCTCAAGGGTTTATCTTTTAATTTTTGGGGGGATTTTCCCGTTACATCAGCTAAAACCCACAGGGCCCCAAACTAAAAAAAAGTTGGGTTTTTAAAAAGGAAATTTGTTCTTTTACAAATTTTTCAAGGGGTGGTCAAGGGGGGGAAGGGGCGTCAGAAACAGGGAAAAAGGTAGGCACTGTTAATGGACAACATAATTTTCAAAATGACTTGTTTTTTCAAATTTTTTAACAAAACTATCAATCCCTGTATTTAAAACAACCCATTTAAAAAACAATGAAAAAAAGAGAAACAAAGACATGGGGGGATTCCATCCTTTTTAAAAAAGTGAGTTTAATCCCCCCCCAAAAAAAAATTAAAAAAAAAATACTAAAAAACTTGCATGTACAAAATGCTTGGGAAAAAAATTCCCCGAATTGTACAAGGGGGGTACAGGAAAACTTTCCAATGTATTTTTTCCAAAGGGCATGGAGATGGGGCACGGGCAGAGAACAAAATACAGAGAAAAAATTTTTCCCCCCACGTTTAGTAAAATGAGAAAAAAAATGCCAACAAAAGGGGACCTTTGGGGTAACAGGAGCGTTAAACCACCCAGTTTTTTCCAAATTTAAGCTCCAAATTTGGTTTTGCACTGATACGGAGGGGAAGCGCAAACCCCGGTTTTTAAATGTGGGACTGAGGAAAAACGGAGTTTTTCCCCCACTTTCCCTTCCCCGCTCTGCTTTA
Organism: Phyllomedusa bahiana; assembly: GCA_025379985.1. Classification (NCBI taxonomy): domain Eukaryota; kingdom Metazoa; phylum Chordata; class Amphibia; order Anura; family Hylidae; genus Phyllomedusa; species Phyllomedusa bahiana. Next base: position 44,428 of record JAODAL010029545.1, on the reverse strand, counting down.
CAAAGACATTTTTGTTGCTTGGGGCATCAGGGCATTTTAAAACCCGCTCGTTTTAAAAATGACGACGGGCCAGCCCCGGGGTCTCACCCGGGACCCACTGTAACTCCAGCCCTTTTGGGCATGCTGGGGGCACAAAGTTTTTATCAATGTCCAGGTTTTTAACTAAAAAGGTGGGTTAAAGACTCCCTTTTTTCCGGGACTTTTTAAACTTTGGGGGGCAACAGGTTAAAAGGCATACTGTGGGCCCCGGGCAGGACAGTAAATGTCCCCGTTCAAAAAAATGGGGTTGAAAGAAAAATCCTTTTTCTGGCACTTTTTTAAAAAATGAAGGGCAGACAGGGTTTTAAAAATTTATTTGGCGGTACAGGAAAGGGAAAAAGGGTTTGTGTCCATTTAACTAAAATGGGTGGTTGAAAGACCCCCTTTTTGCGGCACTTTTTTTAAACTGGGGGGCATGCAGGTTTGGGGGCCCTGGGGCCTTCCCGGGCAGGGGTTTTTCCCCTGTCCATTTAAGTAAAATCATGGTTCAAAACATACTGCCCTTTTGGCACTTTTTAATTTGTGGGGGGCGGTTTTTAAAGGGGCATGCGTGGTATAGGGAATGGTTTTGTGACTTTTTTTTCCCGTGCCCTTTTTTAAAAACCCAAGTGTGTTGCCTAAGATTAGCAGGTTTTTTTCCATTTGCTGTTTTGGATGTTAATTTTTAGCTTTCTCCAGCCTTGTTTTGGGGGTAAAATGAAGTGTTTTTTGTTTTCCCCCCAAAGACTTTAATGGTAATCCCCTCATAAAACGATGCTCACTATCGAAAAAAACCCTTTTCGATACGGCCGGGCTATCGACTATCGATCGATCTCGTAAACCAACGCAATCGCTCAAAAAAAGCAGTGCAAAGTTTATTTTTAACAGCAAATTTTTTATTGATCCTTGCCAAATTTCCTAAGAGGGTTTAGCTTTGGGATTAAAAACTAAAAGGGAAAAAGATTGGGTTTTTGTATCCCGTAAGCCTGGGTGACCACCCACTTCAGAGAAAAAAAGTAAGAAGGGAAATTTAAGAGAGTTTTCCCGTTTTGTCCACTTAACAAACCAGCCAAGGGAAAAAGCAGTTTCCCATTTCAAATAAACATGGGATCTAAAGGATTGTCCAGTTTCTTTAAAAAAATGAATAAAAATCCTGTACTTCTCTTCCTTTTCCTTTATACCGCAACTTCATTCATTCTGCCATTTGCTGGGCCTCTCCGGTTTTCTTTCTTTTACTTCTGAATGGGGACATCAGCACTGCAGCCGCTGATTGGCTTCGATATTCACGTGCCTATGCTGATATTAGGATGGAGCGAGCAAATGATAGGGACAGCAGTAATTCAAACCCGATTTTGTGGTGGGGAGTAAAAAATGGGGAAAAAAAAAGGGAGGAGTTAGTCCGGAGGCAGCAAAGAGAGACCAGAGAAGTAATGAGAGTACGAATTCCCCTTGTAAGGGTAGAGAATAAGCCAACTATTTGGGTTTCAAAACCAATGCTAAAAAAACTGAGTAGCAAACAGTGGGCGGGGGTTCACATAGGCACAAGGGCAGGGGAGGCAGGAGGGCTCACTCCCAAGGGTAGCCACCCAAAAAAAGTTGAAAATTATTGGGCTTTTTTGTTGACACAGGGTGAACAAAGGGTTTTTACTTTTTTGCCCATTTGCCTTACCACCTGTCAAAGTTTAAGAAACCTCTCTGAAACCCTTTTCTGGGGTTTTTTGAATTTTGCTCACAGCTCAACGGTCTTAAAAATTAAAAAACCCTGTTTAAAAAGGGGGTGTTTTTACTTTCCAATGGTTTTTGTCAGTGAGTGACACGTGATTGCTGCAGCCAATCAGCTGCAGCAGCAATGATGTCCCTGTTTGGAAGTAGAAAAAAAAAACAGAAGATTGGAAAAGCCCAGCGCTAGAACAGCAGAATGGGAGAAGATGAGTAAAGAATTTTTTTTTTTTTTATTGGGTCCCTGGACAACCCTTTTATGCTAATGTTTAATCATAAAGCCATACCAACTGCAAGCTTTACAGGATCTTCATGCAGATGATAAAGGAAAGTGTGCGGATTTAAATGATGTGGTAATAAAGAACATAAAGGATAACAGCTTCTTACCTCATGGAACTTTAGTGATGAAACAATATTTTATCTAAGCAGTAAATTGTAACAATGCGCACATATGGGGATTAGACAATCCATACAACTGAGCATATACATCTTTCTGTAAAAGTGAACCTGTTATGTGCCTTTTCTCAAAGAAAGGATTATGGCCCCTTCTTTTTGTTAGTAAAATACTGCATCTTAATGAATATTTTGATAACTATTGTTCAGTCAAATAGAGCATCAGCACATTGGCACCTGCAGGTTCAATATGTTCTAAATGACACACTGCCTTAATGTTGGATGGGTCACATGTGACCCAAAGAATTTGGTGAAACACTCTGAGCCCCCAACATTTCAATATATTGCTCCCTGCATCTTTTTTCTTGTGAGAATACATCAGGCAGCCTTTTTTATGTCACCATTATTGACTTACTGGCTGACCTTAAAAACAATTATGGCAGCAGAGACTAGTGGCAGATGATGCTTGGAGAGGAGTTTGACACAAATTGTCTTGATGTTGTCCTTACAGCAAGTAGAGGGCACACAGAGCACATTTAAAATGGTTAGTAAAATTTGAGACATCTTTAAACTGTTTGTAACTTTTTGAGTAATTATAATATGTTGCCATTCCAAATGATACTGCTTTGAGATTGGGTCTTTTTATCTTTTGTAAACACCCTGTAGTTTTATTCAACTGTTCTCTATGAATTGTGAATTATGCATATGATCACAAACATGCCATGCTACAGTATCTGCTAGCAAAACACTCTGAGGTAAGCACCAGTAAAGAATAAATGCGCCAGAAAAGCATCACTGAGCTTCTCAAATAAAGTCTTGGTAGCTTGGCAATGTAAAATGCAGAAGGTTAGTTTTCTACTACATGACAAAGGAAATAATCTGCGAGAAGTGTTAAAACAAACGTAGATGATGCAAATAATCCCGCTATCTGGCCATTTGGGATAGATCAAGTGAAGATATTCTACAGGTAACAATCTGAAACATAATCCACTGAAATTAAGGGCCACATGTATGAAAACTGTCTAGGTCTAAAACTCACATTGTTGCCCATAGCAATCAATCAATCAGAGTGCCCCTCTAATTTTTCTAGAGCACTATTTCAAATTAAAGGGACGCTCTGATTGGTTGCTATGGGTACCAAGGTGAATTTTAGACCTAGACCGTTTTCATACATGTGGCCCTAAATTTTGAGCAGGTAACTATAACCATTCTGATTGTGAACAAATCTGAGTCCTGGGGCCACATGTAAGAAAACTTTATTTAGAAAAATTTAAAATGTCCCTCCCTCAACTACCAACACGTAGACATATTGATGCAACTGTATGCCTATAAAACTCCATATATTTGCTAATTTAAAAAAAAAACAAAACTGACAATAATAAAACATATCATACAATTAATATACTGTACATTTAAAAGTTGTCAAGTGTATTTCAGTAATGTGCACCACCTTCCAAATTATTATGCAAATGATATTTTTCTGTGATTTTTCTCTGATTGACAATCAGAATAATGTTAAAAAATTAAGGGTGACATGTATGAACGTTGACGCTGATTGACCCGTTCTAAATCGCTTTAAGATAGTATAGACTGTGCCAGAATGTATGAATCTGTTCTTCTGCAGGTCATACATACAGGCGCAGTCTAGTGTCAATGCGACAACTCAGGCTCAGGCACCACCTTTCACTTGGTCTGGCTCTTCTCACTGTTCGCGCAAAGTTTTGGAGTCAATGAATCATAAATGTGTCGATGTCTACGAATGTGGTGCGACACGTCCCCAGAACGCCCCAAGACTTTGACGCTCTATAAAGTGTCTTTGGAGTACGCCTGTTCATACATCTATAGAACTGGTCTACTACAGCTTTTTGACGACAGAATTCTGGTGCAACCCCATTCATACATGTCGCCCTAAGTTTTATTAGACAAACCTCCCGATAAAAGTTTTTTCCAAAATGAAGACTCAAAATGCACTGTTTTAAATTATTCTGCACAACAGCGTTATAAATATTTTATAGATAGTAGAGAACTGAAAATAGTCATTTTTGGAATTTCCTACATTAAGAGGTCACATTTACTGAGATCAAAAGTTATTTCAATCAAAACCATTGTATCTACATGTTAACACAGGAGCCCTTCTTTAATATTCACAATTCTTGCATCTATTGAACTTATGAGTTTTAAAAAAAAAAAAATTTGCTGGATATCAGAATAGCTTCCCAGAGCTGCTGTTTTGATGTGAACTGCCACTCACCCTCATAGATCTTTTGCTTGATGATACAAAAAAGGTTTTCAATTGGGTCAAAATCTGGGGAGGATGGTGGCCACACCATGAATTTCTCTCCTTTTACGTCCATAGCAGCAAAGGACTCTTCTTTGCAGCATGAAGAGGATTTTGCTACTGAAGGCATGGTCCTTCGTTTGTGCCATGGAAGAAAGTGGTCAGTCAGAAACTATATATACTTTGTAGAGGTAATTTTCAAACCTTCAGAGACCCTGCATCTCTCTCCCCATGAGTCCAGCCCAAAACATGAATGCCATCTCTTTGCTGTCATTGCAGCCTTTTTGGCATATGGTGTCCATCCACCAATCATCCACTAACCATCCATGGTTGCACGGAACTCATCAGTAATCAAGACTCTTTAAAAATTAGTCTTTATGTATGTGTGGGCCAACTGCAACAGTTTCTGCTTATGAGCACTAGTTAGGGGTGGCCAAATAGCAGGTTTTAAGCCTCTGGATGATCTTACACCATGAGATTTACAATACTCTAGAGGCACGAGCAGCTTCAAATACCTATTTGCTGTTATGTAATGGGTTTTGGGCATCTGCTTTTTTTAACATGACAAATTTGTCAGGCAGAAACCATCCTCATTATGCCTGTATCTGCACAAACCCATCTCTGCTTGGAATCAGTCACAAATCTCTTGACTTGACAGTACAATGATCACACTTAAGTTTTCATGAAATATCTTATGTTTTCATACCTTGTCCAAAGCTTGCCATTATTTGATACTTTTTGACAGCAGAGAGATCATTTTTCTTTCTCATAATACTAGGAACCTGGGGCCTGCTTAATAATGTGGAAGAAAATTTTTAAGCAGGTTTCCTTTAATTGGGCACACAAAACAAAATATGTATCACATATGTTTGAGATTGACTTCAGTGATCCAAAGTGCACTGAGACACAATATTATCCATGAGTGTAATTAAAATACAAAAACTGTAATCTTTATCTGATATCAAATTTGCATAATAATTTGTAACAGGTCTACCCTTTAAAATCTCCAACTACATATGTTGGTATATATGTTGAGAGATTTTCTTAGTGTATGCACTGACAGAACAAAACATGGGGTATGAATTTGGCCTTTAGTCACCATAAACATCCTTATAATGATCTATGTTTGGTTCAGCAGAACCAGTGGTGCGTGTTCAGGTCTTGAGAGTTGTGACCATTGTGGAGATATCAAGGTGTGAATGAATTATATCTGCCTAAATCACATTTTCAAGATAGAATTTTAAAAATATCACCAATCGATCAGTAATTTGTAACTCATTTTAATATTGGAATATCACTAATATAAATATAAAGTTTTTTTTTTTTTTTGATGCGGCAAATAAAGGACAGTGTTAATTCTATGCATTGTGCAAAGCACAAACTGAGAATGAGATAACGGACACAATTAAACCTCTGTTATCCAGTGTATCTCTTAATTGCACCAGCTGCGTTATCATACATCTTAGGTAGTTCGTGCTTGTTGTGATAATTCATTGTTGGAGCCACAATCTTCTAAGCGTCCTCCTTGGATTGACATAATGTTGATACAAAGAAGCCCGCAGATTTGATTTGCTACAGTACATTTGTCCCTTTCTTGAGTCGCACCTGGTTACTGCTTGACATTGATCTGTTTGGACGTTTTATATCATTTAATTCCACTGTGCAATTAACTCAAAATAGCACACACTACAAACAGATGGATGAAAGCAATTGTTAGAGATTACTTAGTTACAGTAATGTTTGAGTTTAGTTTGTGCTTTATAGTGTCAAGAATTTAAAAATCAACCCTCTAAGCTATTTGTTTTTGTTTCTTTTCTACTGTGATAATTGACCTGTTTAAGTCAGTGTTGTATCTTATAGTTAGAGTCTTTTTATAATAAATAGAATTGTAGGATTTATGTATAGATTTATGTAGCACAAGGAGTAAAAGTAGATGACTATCATATGAGATACGCAGCTAACTGCAGCCAGCACAACTGAATCTACAAATTACAGATGGTCTATTGTGACATATATCTAAAAAGGAATTCACTCCAAGCATATATTTATTGTGCTTTGTCTACACAATGAAGATTTCTAGTTGGATTCCACAGAAAGAAAACGATTCTCATTGACCTCAATAAAAAATACACTAAGCATATTTTCTGCTCAGTTTTCAAAACCAATGCACGGTCAAAGAACTTTGAACATTCTTTGGTCATATTAACATGCTCTAGATGTTGGAGTACACCTCAGTGCCCTCATGGTGGTTGAGGTGTGCTTGGTGTTAAGTGTAGACTAAAAAGGCAGGAGACGGAATGGAGTCAAACAAATCACTTTGGGTCACATGTATAAAATCTGTCTAGGTCTAAAACTCACTTTGTTATCAATAGCAACCAATCAGAGTGCCCCTTTCCTTTTTCCAGAGCATTATATGAAATTAAAGGGGCGCTCTGATTGATTGCTATGGGCAATAAATATAGTTTTAGACCTAGACAGTTTTCATACATGTGTCACTTTGTTTTTTACTTCCAGCAAGGTTATAAACACACAGGGCTAGACATTCATATAGTTGTTTTGCCTTCTCAGCACCTGACAACCCACAGCAGAAAGTAGGACCCTAGAAGTTTTACTGGAAGTCCCAAAATGTTCTAGACTTTGTCATCAAGCAGCTCTTCTCTCACCACAGGTGATCTGGAATCTTATTTCTCTCTAAGTGCTTGTGTGTTGGACCAGGCCTGAAGGTAGCTGAACACCAATGACCATAGGGTCAGTCTAGGGACTAGGTAATTATAACAGAGAGAAAGAGTAGAGAGAGGTGGTCGGTAACCTAGAGAAACTTTTGTGCACAAACAGATCTCCTTGAGCACTTGTGTGGTAAGAAAACTCGTTTAAAGGCTGCCCTAAAAAAAGCCAAACCCTCTTTGGTTATCTGATCTCCTGGGCTTAACATAGCTTTTTTCTTGTGTGCGACAAAATATACAACTACTTAGCTTCCTGTCATTAAACACCTGATGTAGAACTACTAAAGACTCAAAGAAAAATTTATTGAAATAAATTGAAAAAGTGCCTAGCTTTAGTAGCAATATTATTTAGAAAATTATCTGTTTTATGCTGGACAACCCCTTTAAAAACCTCAGAGGTAATGTGGATCAATGTGCATGGGCATATAACTGGGCATTTACCTATTACCTAGACAGTTTCAGCCAATAGCCTGATTTGAGGAGTAGTCATTACTTGTGGTACCACAGTACAGTAGTATAAGGACACACTTAATCCCATAAAATTAATCCCATAAAAGTTACATTTTAAAAACGGCTCAAGATTCCGTGATGCAAGGAAACATAACTAAATTAGTATAATTTTTGTATGTGTATGCAACTGCTTTTATTTTAGTGGATGATATTTTCATGATAAATTACATTGGTTAAAACACTAAGTTGATAATTAACCATATAGAGAATAAATTACAAATTCCAGGGGATTGCCAGAGATGTACTGTAAAATACTGCTGCTACTTTGCTAATTTTAACACTAGCTGTATTAAGCTTGCAGGGGTTTCTAAAATGTAAGTGCAGTCATGCTTGAAATTACAGCATTTGGTAAGAGAAGGTATGCAGGCTACTCATGTAACTAATGTGAATAAAATCACTAAGTGGTTTATACTTAAAGTGCAAGTAACCTTAAAATAATGATACGAATCCAAATGAATTTGTACCAAAACTAGTTTGGGACATGAAATTACATGCTCTGAAACTGTCGCTTTATATGGAAATATCCAGAAAGCAACAGCTGCAACATTTCTATCATTTTTTTAGTGTGCTGTAGTACAAACACACACAGCACACAATTGTTACAGTATTGTACATTATCAGTAAAAAACTCAACCAGGACACAACTTTAATGTACTTTTCTGGCATAATTAAAATAGGGCACTTCCCTTAAAGCGGGTTCTCTCCCTACAGACATTGACATATCGCTAAAATATTCCAACAATGTCTAATAGGTGTGGTCACACCCTTGGGACCCGCACCTATCTCCTAAACAATCCCCCAAATCTCTTAGCTCTGAACTAAGAGAGCAAGTTGGCAAGTCCAGACCTGCTCTCTGCTCAAATCAGAGAGATTTTGGGACTTGTGTCTGAGATAGGTGTGGGTCCCAGAGGTAGATCCTAGTGATATGACATCAATGTCTGTAGTGAAACAACCTGTTTAAACAATGTGGTCTATAAATAAATATATTCTAATTTAACATCACAAAAAAAAACCAGACTCTCTAAGTATACAAAAATATTATTGTGAAACTATCACATTAGAGAACTTCTAATCAACACATGCAAACCAGTATACAAAGGACAGGTTCACATCTGCTATGAAGGGTTCTGTTAGGAGCAGGAAAAACCAAGCAGCATGCTGCGCTATGCTGTCCAATAAAATGACTGATACTGTAACTGAAACACAATGGACCCATTATAGTCAGTGGGGTTCATTGGGCACTATTGGTGTCCATCATGTTACAATCAAGCATCAGGTTGCTTTCAGTTTTTTTCTCTATGACGATACAAAAACTGGAAATAACAATAAAAATGGGAACCTAGCCTAATATAATATCATTGCACACTAATAATTTCACTCTATTCTAAGATCAATAAAGAGAACCTGTCAGGTGGTTTATACTGCCCTATCTGAGAGCAGTATATGATAAGGGAAGAGAAGCAAAGCTCTGTTATAGGTAGATATATACAGTGATGGACAGCTTTCACCAGAGTGTATACAGAGCAAACTGTCAATCACTATATGTGGACAGGGTAAGCAGCAGTTACAGTTTCACCTTCTCAGATTTTCTCTGTTTTTTACTCAGAAATTCAGCATCAAATTATATACATCTATATATCACAGAGCTCAGCTTATAGCCCTCTTTTTAAATCCTGATATCAGATAGAACAATATACACCACCTACAGGTTCCCTATGAATACAGAACAGATTTAAAATAAACACATGACATTAACACTTTTCTGACGCTGCCTATTTTTTTTCACGTTCGTTTTTCCCTCCCGACTTCCCAGAGCCATAACTTTTTAATTTTTTTCATATACATAGACATATTAGGGCTTTTATATTGCAGGACAAGATGTACTTTGTAATTGTGTTATTCATCGTACCATAGAATATAGTGGAAAACCACAAAAAAATTCTAAGTGGGGCAAAATGTGAAAAAAAAGTACTTCTGCCATGTTTGTGGGTGTTTTGCTTTTAAAGCGTTCAATGTTCGGTAAAAATTATGTGTTATTTTTTAAATTTACGCAGCAGTGCCATTTTCTGTGACCAATAACTTTTTTATATGACTTGAGTGAGGGGATATTTTTTGTGGGTTGAAGTGTACTTTTTATTGGTACCAGTTTGGAATACATGGGACTTTTTAAATCAAATTTATTCCAATTTTTAGGTGACATGAAATTATCCAAAAAACCCACAATTTTGGCGTGCGGATTTATTTTTCTACGGTGTTTGGCGTACGGGATGAATTATGTTATATTGTAATAGATTGGACCTTTTTCAGATGCGCTGATACCAAATATGTGTAACTTTTTATTACTTTAGTTTTTTTTATGTGCAAAATGCTGAAAGGGGGGTGATTTGAACTTTTGATATATGTATATTGTGGCAGGGCAACCTCATGCAGTTTTTCTGCCACTAGACGGTGTGCAGCCGGAGATCTGCTGCAGATGCACTACCGAGGACTTGGTCTTGGTGGGGAAAATCCACCTATATTGGGTCAGTGACAATATGTTACTGACACTTACAGCAGCAGCGAGAATGGCTGCAAGGCGGCTATGTGTGGGGTGGCTTTTTTTGGAACAGCTATAGCGTTGGGTGGGTGGCTGTTCCCATGTTCCAGGACAGGGTTTTGGTAGGTCTTTGGATGTCTTTTTAAGGCCTGCTACTAAAGGGGATCAGGGGTGTGGACTGCTAGCTGGCAGTGTAGCAGCGGAGGAGCTGATGAGAGCTCTGGCCCCAAGAGGCTTATGGAAAGCCAATATGGTACAATAAGCATACGGTTATTTTGTGGTGCTGGACAGTAGATTTTGTTTATAATACTGTACCTGTACCCTGTACACCGTCCCACCAAGGACGGCGATCCGAAGAGCTAAGCGTTGACCCCTAGGATGGACCAAGATGGCGTTCAGACGAGTGTGAGTAGTCAGAAAAGAATATATATATTTTATACTTTAAAACATTTTTTTTTTCTACTTTGAGTTCCCCTAGGGTACGTCACCACTAGAGGGCATGATCATTTATACAGCCTAATGCATTGTAATTGTGTACAAAGATGAAAGCTTTACTACTTCCTGCCTGGGGCTGGATGTAGCAAAATCGAAAAAAAAAAACATGGTGGCAATGGAAGCCTTCACAAGGCTTCCAGCTGTCATGTTAAGCGATCTGGGTCCCGCGATTTCTGTCCATCAACATCGATCTGGGGCACCATCCAAAATCTAACTTGGGGTGTCCTTGAGCATGAGGAAGTTAAGAGATCAGCCTAAAACTACACGGGGAGAACTTGTTAATGATCTCAAGGCAGTTGGGAACACAGTCACCAAGAAAAACATTGGTAACACATTACGCCATAATGGTTTAAAATCCTGCAGTGACTGCAGGGTTCCCCTGATCAAGAAGGCACATGTGCAGGTCCATCTGAAGTTTGCCAATGAATACCTGGATGATTCTGTGAGTGATTGGGAGAAGGTGCTGTGGTCAGATGAGACAAAAATTGAGCTCTTTGGCATTAATTAAACTCGCCATGTTTGGAGGAAGAGAAATGCTGCCTATGACCCAAAGAACACCATCCCCACTTTCAAGCTTGGAGGTGGATACATTATGTTTTGGGGGTGTTTCTCTGCCCAGGGCACAGGACTACTTTACTGCACCAATGGGAGAATGGATGGAGCCATGTACCGTAAAATCCTGAGTGACAAGCTCCTTCCCTCCACAAGGACATTAAAAATGGGTTGTGGCTGGGTCTTCCAATAAGACAATGACCCAAAGTATACAGCCAAGGCAACAATCTGCAAAGAGGAGTGGACCAAAATTCCTCCTGACATACGCGCAAGCCTCATCATCAACTACAAAAAAGTCTGAATGCTGTGCTTTCAACAAGGGCTTTGCCACCAAGTATTAAAGAGAACCTGTCAAAGAGTTTTTGCCCCCCTGGCTGAGGACAGAACAAGGTTGTGTCAGGCCTGCTGTTTCCAGCGCGGCGGCCCGTATTCTGTCAGGTGCTGTAGTGTTCATGTAATTAATGCTCCACTCTGCAGTTTTAAGGCAGGAGAGTCAGTTGTAGAGTAATTAAGAGTGTCAGTTTTCTTTCAAACCCCGCCCATCTGAGGCTAGCTCCGCCCACTTCAACTGATAAACCTATTACTTTGAATAGGTAGAAACATGTGAATAACTGTCAGTGGGCAGGGCTAGCCTTTGGCAGTGGGCAGGGCTAGCATTTGGTGGGCGGAGCTAAGAATAAGATCTGAGGGGTAAATGCTCTAAAACTGCTGCATTTTATAGAATAAGGGACACAGCACTGGAAACAGCAGGTCTGTCACGAGCTTGTGCTGTCCTCAGCAAGGGGGGTATAATCTATGTGACAGGTTCCCTTTAAGTCTTGTTTGTCATAGGGATCAAATACTTATTTCTCACTACAAAATGCAGATACATTTATATAATTTATACAATGTTATTTTCTAGATTTTATTTTGGATATTCTATCTCTCAATGTAAATTAACCTACCCTTAAAAAATATAGACTGTTCATGTCTTTGTTAGTGGGCAAACTTATACAATCAGCGAGGAATCAAATAATTATTTCCTTCACTACATATATAATGACATGAAATCAAAATAAACCTTACCCATTTTAAGTCAATTAGGATTACCAAAATTATTTATGTTTTCCAAAATGCCAGAAAAATGACAGAGAGAATTTTAAGGCATTTTATTACTTTCTGCAAAGTCAAAAGTTTACATACGCTAGGATTTCTTTACCTTTAAAAAAAATTTGGGACAGCCCATATGATGATGTCATGTTTTTGGAAGTGTCTGATAACTTTATTGACAACATCTGAGTTAATTAGAGACATACCTGTGGATGCATTTAAATTCCCATCAGAAACACACTGCTTCTCTGTGTAACATCATGTGAAAGTCTAAAGAAATCAGCCAAGATATCAGGAAGAGAAAAATGGACTTGCACAAGTCTGGTTCAATCCTGGGTGCAATTTCCAGAAAACTGAAGGTGCTCATTCATCTGTACAAACAATTATACGCAAGTAGAAACAAGATGGGAATGTCCAGCCATCATACTGTACAGGAAGGAGGCAGTTTCTGTCTCAGATATGAACATGCTTTAGTCCGACATGTGCATATGAATCCAAAAACAAAAGAAAAAGACCTTGTGAAGATGGTGGTGGAAGCTGGTAAGATTGTGTCATTATCCACAGTGAAACAAGTAACATATCAACATGGCCTAAAAGGCCACACTGCCAGGAAGAAGCCATTACTCCAAAAGAAACATATAAAAGCCAGATTAATGTCTGCAAATGCACACAGGAACAAAGCCCTACATTTCTAGAGACCTTCATTTTTGCAGATACAGTATATCCTGTGGTCTGCCGAAACTAAAGTTGAACCGTTTGACCATAATGACCATTGTTACTTTTGGAGGAAAAAAGAAGGTTGGAAGCCCATAGAACACCATCCCAACTGTGAAACACAGGGGTGTCAGCATCATGTTGTGTAGTTGTTTTACTGCAGGAGGGACTGATGCACTTCACATTTACCAATATACTGTATATAGGTAAATGTGAAGAGCATCAGTCCCTCCTGCAGTAAAACAACTCCACAACATGATGTGCTGACACCCCTGTGTTTCACAGTTGGGATGGTGTTCTTAGGCTTCCAACCTTCTTCCTATATATATATATATATATATATATATATATACCTTGGAAGTACGTGAAGCCATTCTGCTTTCCATGAAAACATGTCCTCTTGCCAAGGCCACTTCCTATTGTCGGTTGAGGGGTGTCTAGAAACTGCCTAAACAAATGATAAATGTGGTATAAAGCATGTATGCCAGTATGTTGTCACAAATTGTAGCATGATTCTGGTGCAACTGTCAGAACAAATGTGCCCTACTGTTCTGGTATTATAATGAACATTCAAGAAATGCACTCTATATTTGCAATATCAAAAAAGAACACATGCTACAAATACAAAATAGACTGCCAACAAATCCAGCCAATAAATATTATAAGCAAAACAAAGTACAATGACTATATCAGAGTAGCTTATAGCAAAACAGCATGTAAATGCACTTACAGTACTATGACATTATGGAAATAGAACAAAGACTACAATAAGAGCATGCACCGTTGTGACATCATCTCAGCAGGGGACAACTGATAAATAAACCTGTTCACACCATTGTGCCATCAGTGCAATAAAACAAATCCTGAGTATGAATAAATTATTCATACAATTTTAACATTATCATTACATAACTGCATCAGAATATAAAACAGCCTGTAATTCACATAATTTTTCATCATACCATTAAATAGCAGACCATGAATAAACAAGTTTGGCTGTGCCATTTTCACCAAAGCCCACACTATTGACGATGTTATCACTCTTGTAGGACACTAAAAGCACTGAAAAAAAGCATAAAAATACATGCATATTTGTGAATCATAAAAAAAAATATTTGAGATCACAATAAAATTTATACACAAACATGAACACAATGAGAATTATTTATGAAAATGGTCTAACAGTAAGACTGTCCATAGCAACCAATCACAGCTAAGCTTTAATTTTGTATACTGCTCTGAAAAAGGAAAGCTGAGCTCTGTTGGTTGCTATGGGCAACAAAGACTGTCTTCCTGCTAGACAGTTTGATAAATTATGCCCAAAGTTGTGACATTATAACCATGTAATACAATATAGAAATAAACACACAAACTGTTGTGACATGAAAGTACCAACTTATGATTGTGAGATCATCACAATAGAGTTCATCCTGTCAATGTGCACAATGTAAATGTAAACTATTGTTACATTATAAATAGAGATGGGCGAATTGATTCTAACGAAGTGGAATTCGTTTAGAATTTCAGGAAAACTTCGGTTCGGAACGAAGTCGAAGTTTGGGGTACTTCGCGTGAACGAAGTGTGCTTTTGATTGATAAAATGGCTGCGAGCACATGGGGTTACATGAGGCAAAAAACTCTGGGAGGAAGAAGGGCATAGCCTGCATGACATGTGCAGAGATGAAGCCAATCAGAGGACCGGCGGGATTTTTGTGACGTCCCACCGCATTATATAAGTCCGGGCGCGACGCTGGGAGCTCTTAAACCCCTCTAAAAAGTACTGAGTTTTGGAAGGTGCTGCCGCGGCTGCATATGATATCTCTTACTAAAGATCATTTTTTTACAGCGATTTTTGGGGGGTGTCACCGCTTTGTCTCAGAGACTGCTTCTCTTACGTTCTATTTTTGATTTTGTGGGGTTTTGGAACTGAAGTCCAGTGTGCGTCCAATGCCGCTGCATATACATTTTAATGCTATCTGCTCACAGCACATTGAATATTCAAGGGTTATCTAAGCTTGTTCCTGTTGTATTCATTTAAAGAAACAGCGTTTTTACAATCCAAAAAACCACTTCATTTTTGGGTGCTCAATTCATTTGCGCAATTTACATCCAGGGGTTACTTAACCGTTGTTCTGCTGTTGCGGTCACTAAAAGAAACCGTATTTTTCACCGCCAAAACAGACATTTCTCCTGTAGGATAATTCATAACCGAAGGTTAATTACAAGTATTTCTCTTGTTGTGTACCGTAAAATACACGCCATTTTAAAACGCTACAAAGCTGGTAATTTTTGGTTGCTCATTTCTTTGGTGCAATTCAGATCCAGGGGTTAATTATAGGGTAGAATTGACTGCACTCAAAGCAATTTTTGTGATGCGAAAAAATTCATTTATTTATACAAAGTATTTACAGGCTCCAACAAATTGGTATAGCAAAACCATAATTACTGACGTTTTGGTCCAAAAGACCTTTATCAAATAGTCACTACAAAAATGAAATAGAAAAAAAAAATCAATCAACATGTATACAGGTAAGTAAGTACAAGAGATGAACATATCAAAGACTATAATTTACAGATATTATTTACAAAATAACAAAATAAAGGTAAAATAATGAAAATAGTAAAATTTCAATATAATCATGTGTAAATATAGACTCTGATGAAAATAATAAATGAAAAAAATGAAAAAAATAAATGAGAAAAATTTTTTTTATGGGGAAAATATATATACATATAAACACAAACAAAATCCCAGTATGGGTTAAACCAAAAATAAGGAACTATAAGGCAAAAATCATATATAGAAAAACCCCTCAATTGATGTTTATAGAGAAATCAGCATATAACATTATTGAGTATATAAGGTATATAAGGTAAAGATAATAATGCTACGAAATCCCTGTTATGCCCTATATGAAATAAAGGAATCTTACCATATGAGCTGTAGGAACTGGTGTACACGGGCCGCAGCCCATAAAGATAGTGGGAGCCAGGTATGGCCAGGTATGCTAGGCGCAGGTTTATAAGCCGGCGCCAATAAGCGTTAAAGACGGCGAAACCGGAAGTCGTCAAGCGGACGACGTCATTTCCGGTTTAGCGTACTCATGGGAAATGTAGTCCAGGTATGGGCCGCGCATGCGCAATAGCGCTGCAGCGATCCGTGCTGGAAAGGAACAGAAATGTAAGGCAAAGCTGGGGAAAGAAGGGAAAGGCATAAAGAAAGGGAAAAAAAAGGGAGGAAAAAAGGGAAAAACAAGGGAAAAACAAACAGGTAAACGTAGGCAGAAAGTAGGAAATATATAAGGAATCAAAAAGGGACATAAATGTCTGAAACATAAGAGGGGATGGACATACAATAAAGAAGAGGGAAATAATAACAACAGGGGATAAAAGGGAAAAAGGGAAATGACAAGTAGTAGGGAAATGAGTGGAATACAGAGAAAAAAAGGGAAAAATAAGGGAAAAAAGGAAAAAAAAGGGAAAAAAAGGGAAAAAAAGAAGAAAAAGAAAAACAAAAAAAAGAAAAAAAAAGGAAAAAAGGGGGGAAGAAAAAGTCGGGAAAAAGAGAAAAGAAAGCATATGGAAATAGAGATCCAAGACGTCTCACCCTGACTGTATCGCTGTTCTATAGTTGCTGTGGAGAAAGAAAAAAGACAAAATGTTAGAATATTACAGTATGGAACCAGAGGCTATCAAGTATTATATGAATGTAAAGTCACATTCCCTGTTCAATCCATTAGGTTGTAATGTGTCCAACCGATGGATCCAAAAAGATTCCCTTTGTTTGAGAAGGCGGACATGATTCCCTCCCCTCCGTGGTCTTTTGACCTGTTCCAGGATTTGATACCGTAACTGTGATACATTGTGGCCAGCCTGTAGAAAATGGTATGGTACAGGCAACCATGTTTTTGAGCAACGTATCGAGGACTTGTGACTCGAAAGTCTGTCCTTCATACGTTGAGTGGTTTCACCAATGTAAAGTAACCCACAAGGGCATTTTAAGGCATATATTACGAAACTGCTGTCACACGTAAAACATCCCTGTAACTCAAACTTTTTTCCGGATCGTGGATGTGTGACAAAATTTTATTACACTGGAACAATGGCAACAGTGGAGACATGGAAAAGTACCATGTTAAGGGGGGCCTAGAGTGGTTTGAATAGGTTGTTTTTTTGGATGTACCTACATCCGCTTTGACCAGCTGATCCCTAATGTTCCTAGGTCTTTTTGAACATATGAGTACTGGATTTTGGAAAGCTTCTACATTGGGGTAGGAATCTTGTAGAATTCGCCAATGTTTCCTAATTATTTCATGGATACCTGTCATCCTTGGGTGGTACGTATTAACAAAAGGTAGTCTATTTGGACTGGATTTATTTGATTCAGTTTCCTCAAGGTTATGTGTTAAAATGTCTTCTGGATAACCCCTTTGACGGAACCTATTGCTCATAGTTAGCAATCTTTGTTGTTTCTTACTGGGTTCAGACACTATTCTTTCTACCCTCATGAGTTGAGACTTTGGGAGGGCCCTTTTCACATGAGAGGGGTGGCAACTATTGAAGTGTAACAAACTGTTTTTATCTGTAGGTTTCGTATACAGATCTGTGCTGAGTGAATTGTCTGGGTTTTTAAGTACTAGTACATCTAAAAATGGTAACTGACATAAATCGTACTGGACCGTAAATTGTAGCTCCGATCTAATGGAGTTCAACCATTGTGTAAATTTCATCAGTGATGTTTCATCACCATTCCATATACAGAAAATATCATCTATGTATCGTTTCCAAAGTATAGCATGTTGTTGAAAGAGGCCATTTTGATATACATTTTGATATACATACATATCTTCAAAGTGGGACATGTAAGAATTTGCATAAGGGGGGGCCATATTTGACCCCATAGCAGTCCCCCTCTTCTGAGAATAGAACACATCACCATACATGAAATAGCTTTCCTCAAATATAATAGTTAACAAGTCAATACAACACGTCAATTCATCAGTTGACATCCCCGAATTCCTGAGTAGAATAGTGGCGGCCTCTTATCCCTTCTGATGTTCTATAGACGTATATAAATTGCACACATCAGGGGTTAATTAAGCATTGTTCTGCTGTTGTTGTCACTAAAAGAAACCTTCTTTTTCACTGCCAAAAAAACAATTTTGCCTGTAGCATAAATCATATCCGAAGTTTAATTAAGCCTGTTTGTGCTTTTACATTCAGTAAAATACACAGTGTTTTTAAACGACACATACAAGTACATTTTTCCTAGCCATTTGTGGAGTGCAATTTATATCCAGGGGTTACACAAGCTTGTTACTGGGTTCATTTGGAATCAAATACATGGTGTGTATTTATCATATACAGATATCTTCATCAAACAGTGTCTGTACATTTTAGAACAAACATTATTTCAGACAGAGAGGTGGCAGGCTCTTCACCAGTGAGTGGCAGTGGCACAAACATTCCTAGAGCAGGCCCAGGTTGCAGCACAGCAAGGGGACGTCGCAGCAGGGATCACTCAGTGAGGCCAGAACTGCCGCTGTCATCTAGCGGTCGTGTGTTGTTCAGAACCCAATGGTTCTTGATTGGTTAACTAGGTCATCCACTTCCTCCCAGATGACATCTGACAACCCCAGCCAAGAGTCGGTGGGAACGTCAGACACAACCCTTAGTTGGCATGGCCCGGGAGCGGGTCAGGGGCCCTCACCCGTCTTCAACCCGCCTCTGTCCCATTCAGTTCCCTCAGCCAGTGATCAACTATGTGGTCTGGGCTCAGTGCCAATATATAGCGAGGATGAACAATTTGAGGAGGGCAGTCAGCAGCTACTTGGCAGCGAAGAAATGGGGCCAATATCCCCTGCTTCCTGCAGTAGGCGGCAAAGTATAGATGTGGAGAGTGGCATGGGAGGTCATGTTGTGAGGGGTCAGCCTCTGCATACCAAGACCGGTGATGAGGACAGCAGTGACGATGAAACACAAATAGATGATGATGTAGCCGACCGCACTTGGGAGCCGGGTGAAGCAAGGGCTTCATCATCATCAGGAGAAGAGGGCGTCAGCTTGCGCGTCAGGCAGCGGCGCAGCCAGCAAGTGGGTTGTGTGGCGTGATTCAGCAGGGTAGCAGCAGTGTGAGGTCAGGAGCCAAGCGGACAGGGGGTAGAAAACCCGCTTTGCAGGTCCAAGAAAGTAGCGGCACAGGGGCTCAGCGAGGCAGCAGCGGTAGTAGTCACTCAGTGCGGAGCGTTGACGGTAAAATCAGATACTTGGCGGTGTGGCAGTTCTTTGCTAAGACACCGGAGAAGCCGAATATGGGTATATGTAGAATCTGTAAGCAAAAAAGTGAAGCGGGGCCCAGGGAGCAAAACGTTGGAAACCAGGGCCCCTTTGCGTCAACACATGCGCGTCAACCATCCGGTGGCCTGGGAAAAACGTGGCTCAAATGTGGTTTGGTCCATCCTGCCGCCGCAGCAAACAGCAGCAGCAGCGCCTAGTGGCACGCATGCCATTGCAGCCAGTCAAGGCTCACCACCCTTGCAGAAGGGAGCTGTTTCTCTTTGAATTTCTCCCTGTCCCGATGCCCTGCTCCTCGCTACTCATTTGGGGCCAGCAGTCATTCAGCGAGGCGATTGCAAAGAGACAACAGTATGCGTCCATCCTAAGGTGCAGATGCTGACCGTGCTCCTGTCCAAGTTGTTGGTTTCTGCAGTCCCTCCCTTTCCAAATGGGGGACTTTCACCGTTCAGAGAACTAATGGCTTGTGCCGAGCGAGATTTGGGGAGTTCCAAACCGTAATTTCTTTTCCAAAAAGGCAGTACCAGCACTTCATAAAATATGTAGAAAAAGAAGGTGGGCCAGTCCTTGAGCTTATCGCTTTGTTCCAAGGGTGCACGGCAGGCGGACGTCTGGGCTGTACTATGGTCAGGGCCAGTACATGTCCTATTACGGCCCACTGGGTGAATGTGCTTCCTGCCCAGGCACACCAACAACTTAGACAGGAGAGCCTTTCTCCCCCACGTTGTCAAACTGCGGCTCCTGCCCAATGTCTGCCTCCTCCCACCACCACCACAATCTCAGCCCCCACAAGTACTGCCCATCATACCCCCATGTGTAGGGCACAGCGGTGTCCCCAGTTTACACCTGGCTTGTCGGCAAACAAAGTCCACGGGGGGGAACTGTCCCCCGTATGCAGCAGAAATCGATGTATGGCTTTTCCGCACCCCTGCAAAGGAACCTTGACAATGGGGGGAAATGGGGGTCCGCGTTGCACCCGGGGATGGTCCAGGGCCCTGCATGGCGCAGTGTTCCAATTTTTTTGTGAAAAGGTTTTTTTCCCGAAGTCTTCAACCCAATTTTAGAAGATTTTGAAAAAAGGGGAGGAAAATGTGCTGCCTTCATCCATTTTACAAAGCCCGGAACACCCCCCCTCGGTTGCAGCGGGAGAACAGCCTCCCCAAAAAAACTTGATTTGCGATTTTCCCCTCGTTTGGGAATTCCGCCGCAAAAGTTGGTCCCCCCCCTGAAAAAAAGAGAAAGGCCATTAAAATTTTTTGATGTCCGGCGGACAGGATACCCCCTGTGTAACTTTAAGAGCCATGGCAGCTCTTCGTACCCTGTCGTTTGTTGAGGCATTCGAGGAGGCACGTTTTTTGTCAGTCGCCCCGGGAAAACGGGGTGAATACGTCATTCCTGCTTTTGTCTTGGAACAGATGCTGAAAAAACTTTTGGGCGGTGACTAGAGACGTGGCGGGCTACATCCGTGGCCACATGAGTCCCCGGGGGGGATGAAAAAGGGGGAGGAGGGAAAAGGAGGAGGAGGGGGACTTGGAGCAGAGGCTTGTCTGGTAAAATGAGTGGAGCAGAGCAGCTGGAGGAGGTAGATGGAGATGAGGAAGCGGGCAGATACCCTGCAAGCCCGTGGCAGTAAAACATGCAGTTTGAGGGGGGGGGCTCCTCGGATTCATTTTGGGTGCGAGGGGGACCGCAGCATGTGATTTGCCTGGCAAAGTGCACCCGAATAGTCGGGGAAAAGACTTTTTTTGGTCTCCCCCCTTTTGGGGCCCCCTTTCCCTTCCCCCGGCCCCAAAAGGGGACCCTTTTTTTTCCCAGCTTTTTGAGAGGGGGGGAACAAATTTAAAAATTTTAAGGGGAAAAATCCTCCGTATTCTTTTGGGGGTGTTGCTATGTGGGGCATGGTCCCTCCTCTGACAGGTCTGACCGGGGGTTCTTTAAAGGCGCTCACGTACTATTTCCCGCAGCTCCCGGGGGGGAAAAGGGTGGGGGGTGGGTTTAGCAGTACCAGCTCCATCAGCAGAAACCCCAAAGTCTGGAGTCCGGTTTTGGGGCGGGCTTCCTTCCCCCGCCTAGTGAGAAGGCTTTCCGCCAGCAGCACCCGCAGGAGAAGGGGACAGACCCTAAACCCAAACGGTGGGGGCCTATTGGACACCCACTCTGCCCCCCCCATTAGAAGATCCGCTGGACTACGGGGCCCCCCAAAACCCTGGATGTGTGGCGGGCAACTTTCCCCGAGTTTGCAGGGGGAAAAGCTTTTCATGAACCCGGGGCCCAGAAAGTTTGTCATCAAAAGCGGGTTTCAGTGGGGGGGGGCCCCCATCTTTTAAACCCCAAGGGGGGAAACCCCCTTGTCCACGGAAATGGGGAAAGGGACTCCCTTTTTTTCAAGATAAATGGGCGGGGGGAATTCGGCCAGGATTTCCCACAAACCAAATTTCCCTTTAAAGGCGTCAGAAAAAATCAGCCATGACACCACCCAAAAACGTGAGAAATGAGTCTGGGTTAAAAATACCTGCCTCAGTCACTATTCTGTTTCCACCCCCCCCCGCCTAAATCCCCAAAACATCGGCTGCCAGTTTTTTTCCCATCAGCCAACGCCATTTTTTACGGGGAGGGTTTTTCCACCCACCCCCAACACTTATCATTTTGATACTCTATGACCCCCAAGCTGTTTTGCTGTTGGGGCGGGTCCCCGTGAAAAACCCAACATTTTGTCATTGGGGCCACTCTCTGACCTCAGGGCGCTGTGCTTTTGTGTTCCCGTGACTTTCCCCCACTGTGTCATTGTGCCACTTTTTAAAAATATGCTGCTGCTGTTGTTGTTGTTTGCGGGGGCCCCACCTCCACATTGTTAATTGTGCCACCCCTTTTGACCTCATGCTGCTGCCCCTTGGCCCCCGTCCCCCTCTGTGGCCACTCCTTTTTTTTTGCCACCTCCAAAATTTGCCCCATTGTGCCATTTGCCTGCCCTTATGCTCCTCCCTCCCGGGTGACCCCCAACACTGTGTCATTGTCCCCCTTTTGTGGCCTACCCCCTTTTTTTTTTTTTGCCACCTCCAAATTTGTTATTGTCCCGCTCTCTGCCCCCATGCTGTGCTGGGGGGCTGTTCCCGTCCCTCCACACCGTCTTTTTGCCACTCTTGCCTCATGCTGTTGTCCTGCCGTCCACCTCCATCTTGTCATTGTGCCACTCTGTGGCTACCCCTGTTTTTGCCACCCCCAGAATGTTTTGGCCCACTCTCTGACCCATGTGTGCTGTGGCTGCTGCCGTAACCTCCACATTTGGTCATTGTCCCCTTGTGGCCTACTCTTTTTGCCCCCAGAATTTTTTTGTGCCCTTCTTGACCCATGGCTGCTGTGTCGGGGAAATTTTTTTGGCCCCTTTAACCCTTTCCCCCCCCCCAACCCTGTGTCATTGTGCCACTCTGTGGCCTCCTTTTTGCCACCTCCAAAATGCCCATTGTGCCCGTGACCTATGCTGCTGCGGGGCCGGAAAACTCCACACTGTGTCATTGTGCCCTCTTGGGCCCTACTCCTTTTTTTTTTGCACCTCCAGAATGTCATTGTGCCACTGTCTAAATCATGCTGCGCTGCCGTGCCCCACACTGTGTCTTTGTCCCAATCTGTGGCATAATCTTTTTTTTTGCCCCCCAGAATGTCATTGTGCACTTTGACCTCATGTGCGTGGCCCCGCAGTCCCTCCACCTCTTTCACTGATGTTCCCACCTGAGCTCTCAGCTTTTTTTTATCGCTTTCGCTGCCATGACTTTTCAGCTACTTTCCCCGCTTGAGTTTTTTGGTCAGTTTTCCCTCTTAAGTGCCCGGGGGAATTTTTAGGAACGATTTAAGACGGCGGCAGTATGTGCGTGTCATCTAAACAAAACTTTGTTGAAGCCCAAAAACCAAAACCCCCTTTGGGAAAATTTTAAGCATGGCACACGTTTCCCAGCACCCTGCAGGCTCTGTGCAGCCTGGAAATCTTTTTTTTTTTAACGGGATTCACCCGCGTAATTTGGCCCGAAAAAATTTTTTTTTGGGAAAATTCGGTGAAGTCACCGAATCGAATTTTTGAGAAATTCGCCCATCTCTAATTATAAACACACTTAAAGAATTTTCTCTGTAGTTTCATAGGGCTACAGCCAGCTTTGATATAACACTTCCTGGTCAGGCTGTAGGCAGGTCTATAGCAATGACTGGCTCTACTATAGCTGTTTCTAGCTATTCTTGTTACAGTGACATAACTGCAGGATATTTATAAAATGTAGTGAACGCTTGACATTAAGTTAGATAAACAAGCTCTGTTGCTTGAGATAAGACTCTGCAGGGAGTGACTCACCATGGTTGAACTGACTGACGGTAGCTTGGAGCAATGAGAGATAAGAGACAGCAGGTTGAGGTAGTTGGTAACCAGAGAAATGTGTGTACTCTAAGAGGAAATAAAATATCCTGACCAAAGCAAGATCAAAATAACAATGTATTTGGTAATAGTCTTCATTTACCTTTCCCTGCATCTTAAAAGCTAATCTTTGTAGTGAGAAAACCCCTTTTAAGAGATATTCCCATCACATTGACCAGCTTTATACATGTATGCAAAGGTAAATAAAGATTATTACCAAGTACATCGCCGTTCCAACTTTGCTTCATTTCTTAACCCCTACATGGTTACAGAATTTTTCCAAGGTTACCGACCACTTTTCCCTGCTCCAGCCTCCATGACCTGGATGGTGAG
Source organism: Phyllomedusa bahiana (assembly GCA_025379985.1). Taxonomy (NCBI): domain Eukaryota; kingdom Metazoa; phylum Chordata; class Amphibia; order Anura; family Hylidae; genus Phyllomedusa; species Phyllomedusa bahiana. Next base: position 20,378 of record JAODAL010029545.1, on the reverse strand, counting down.
GTTGTAAGGGTATGTAGGGAGAGTTATACCAGTTATACTTGTGTTAGGACTGTGGGACATATTATGTTGCTATAGGAAACTGGGTAGTTAGAAGGCCTGGTTATAGCAGTTAGAAGGTTAAACAGTTTGGTAGGCAAAGAGTTAAATAGTTTAGAGTCTGTTTCAGGCAGTTTTAGCCAGTTATTGGGGAACAGTGAGTCAGTGGTAGCTGTACAGCCAATCAGAGAGCTCAAGGGGTGGAGCTGGGCTGGAGAAGCAAGGGGGCTCGCTGCTTCAGAGGGGGATCAGAGCTGTGACAGGCAGTCAGTTAGGCTATGTTCACATGATGTACTGCGGTGCATACTGTACGCGCCACAGTACATTGTGTGTCTCGGAAGCTTGCGCTGATCAGCGCATACCCCCGCGGGTATCATTGTATGAGCGGGGAGAGGAGGCATAATCCATAGTTCTCTATAAGAACTATAGATTACCGTAATTTTGGCACGCATCTCACCCATATTAGAGCACAAATACGCGGCGTAATGCGTGCTGAAATTACGCCATGTGAACATACCCTTAGAGTGAGACAGTTAGGATTGTTGGCAGTTGGAGAGAGACAAGGAGGCAGCAAGCCTCTCAATCTGGGATGAGGGGGTGGCCAATACCCCTGGTTGGCAAAGAAGGAAAGGCCTGTGGGGCTATGGACTTGTAAATAGTTTCTAGTTAAAGCAGATATCTGGGAGAGGCTGGAGAAAAGTCCCTACTCTAAGTTGGTGCATGTCTGGAAAGAAGGCATCGGTCAGGGAAGCAGCAAGGAGTTCAGCAGGAGGCCTGGGCCATAGTGGAAGAGCCACCGGGAGTGGTCAGGTAGAAGCAGTGAGGTAGGGAAGAAGAGAACCCCTCGGGAGCTGCATGTGTGTATGCTGAAGCTTCTGGATGCTGGGACACGGGCGAACTGGATGTTCTGCAACAGTCACTGAAAGACGAGAGTAAAAGCCTTGTTCATCCCGATTTGGTGTCTGTCAAGTTACTCAGCCGCCAGTGCACTAAAGAGTCCCACACTGCATCTCTCCCCACAATACAAAAGAACCTGAGGATACCAGGGGAATCTGGCGGTGAGGGTGATTGCTTCTAGCAATGGGCGATTGCAATTGGAGCACCGCCATGTCACCCCATACCTCCCCCATACCACCATCTTCTGTGTACTGTTAAAGGTCACTCCTTACTGTGTATTATCAACAGCACAGGTGCTAGTTTATCTTTGACACTAACAAATTTTAACCCTGTAGAGCCCTGTAGCCTTCTGCTCTGCTGTTGAAAGCCCTTCATCACCAATGTCCCAGGCTCAGTTAGGAATAGCATAGTTAAAATGTCTGTCCCTGCCTCAATAGGAAGTAAAAGCCTGAAGATGGCTATGAAGAGGTGCCTGTTTGAAACAACCAGATGGGAAAATCCCTTTAAAAAATACACGAACATTGGTGACTAGTGCACAATATAACCAAGATGTAAACAAAAATACACTGTGTGATGCCGCAACAAAGAAAATAAAAATTAAAATTTTACTTTATGAGAAAATAGATATGCATACAAAATTGGGTCATAACAATCAAAGAACACAGTGTATTAATAAATACACATTATAGAACATATGCTATACATAAATTCAGAAGGAAGGAAGGAAATAACAGTACAGCAAGCTATGTGCGTTAAATAAGTTATCCATAAAGAAAAAAATAGACAACAATAGGGCCAGAGTGGGCAAAAAAAGTAAAAGAAAAACCTTGATCCTGTCCCCAGTTACTGCCGATTCGGAGCTCACAGAGATCCTCTTCTTTTGACTTCTGGATTCTCGTCCTGACACAGAGTAGAGGCTTGAGCTCCACAGTAAGTGAATGGAGCTCTCTTTGTTGGGACGAGAACCTGGAAGTCAAGAGAAGAGGATTGTTGTGAGCTCCAGAACAGCAGTGTTGGGATATGGTTAGGTAAGTATAATTTTTTGTTTTGTTTTGTTTTTTTTGCCCACCAGTGTCTTGTAATTTTTTTTTTTTAGTTCCTCATCCTGAACTGCAGATGTGGACAGAGACATTATTTTGGTGATCAGGAAAAGAAAATTAGTGGAGCTGTTTTGCTAATGGGAATATCAGCCTGCTGACATGATTGTATAACTGGAAACATACTAACTGCAATAAAATTAAACATATTCTATTTCAACACCAATTTCATGAAATGTCAGGAAGAACTAATGTTGACAAAATATTTATTTGAGCTTTTTAATAACTAAACACATAAAATTATTTTCACACTGCTATGATCAAAATTAAGACTATAATAATAAAAATGTAATTTAGTCACCTTATTTACACTTTTAGCTGGAGGAATTCAGAATACATTATTGAGAAAATTGAACTTTTGAATGTCAGGTCCACAAAAAAATTATTACTTTTATTACAGAAATCGTAAACATGGTTTGCAACTTGAAGCTGTACAGATATCATTTGGAGCACAATATTTAGGGCTTGTCCATTTTAGACAATTCTTTACTTTTAGAACAGTTCACTGTCAAGTAGCTAATGGGAGGGTGTCTTGCGGCTGGAAATTGTAAACTGTAGGGGAAATGACAGCAAGGGCGACATGTATGAAAACGGGCGCAGACTAGACAGTTGTACCTCTAATAGATTAGTGTAGCATTCATCAGTATGTATCAAAGTGTTTCACAGCACTTTATAAATGAGTCACGCTGTGAGAAAAAAAAATATGATTTTAAAGTGATTTAATTTAGAATTTACTTTAAATCATATTGAACTACATAGTTTATCACACGCGGTCTTGTCAGCTATAGTAAATACAAAAAATGGTAATGTTTGAACACTACATACCATATCTAATTTTACATATAGTTGCAAGACACAAGTATTGCTCAATAAATTAGAATATCAACCTAAAGTTGTTGTTTTTTCAGTATTTCAATTCAAAAAGTGAAATTTTATATAATATGTAAAGTCATTACAAACAGAGTGAACTTTTTCAAGTTTTTATTTCTGTTACTCTTGATGATTATGGCTTACAGCCAAGGAAAACCCAAAAGTCATTATCTCCGAAAATTAGAACAATTAACCCAAAAAACCTGCAAAGGCTTCCTAAGCATTTTAAAAGGTCCCTTAGTCTGGTTCAGTAGGCAACACAATCATGGGGAAGACTTCTGACTTGACAGATGTCCAGAAGGCAATCATTGACACACTCCACAAGGAGGGTAAGTCACAAAAGGTCATAGCTAACGAAGCTGGCTGTTCACAGAATGCTGTATCAAAGCATATTAATGGAAGGTTAAGTGGAAGGAAAAAATGTGTAGAAAAAGGTACACAAGCAACCGGGGAAAAACCACACCCTTGAAAGGTTTGTTAAGAAAAGGCCATTCAAAAATTTGAGGGCTGGGGGTAATGTTTCAAGACCCCAACACACGTTTTACCCGGGACTGGGCTAAAGTTTTGCATTCCGAAACATCACAGAACGTTAGGAGAAAAAAAAACTGGATTGTTGCTTATGTCCAAAGGGTTGTTTTCAGATAAAAAGTACATTTTTCTTTCCCTTTTGGAAGTAAAGGCCCCAGAGTATGAAGGAAGGTGGGAGAAACACAATTCAAGTTGTTGGGGTTAAAGTGAAGTTTTATAGGGGGACCCAGTCATCTGTACTGTAGGTGCACTGGTTTTACAAGCAGCGCAGCTGTCTCCCAGGAATTTTAGGATTCTGCTTCCCCTTTCCAAAAAGCTTTTTTAGAGGACTTTTCACATCCCACATTTTCCAAAAGTACCAAACCGTTAATAATACAGTACGCTGTGCTTTATTTGGCCAGCAAACTCGGGAGACCTTAACCCCAAAGGGAAACTTGTTTTTTTTTTTTAAGAGAAAATGAGGACACCAGACCCAACAATGAGAAAAGCTGAAGGTTGCTATCAAAGAACCTGGGCTTCCCAAAAACCTTGGAAAGCCACCAGTTGATCCATCCATCCATGCCGCATTAATGAAATATTCATGCAAAGTGCCCCAACCAAGAAAAAAGTGCTTACTGTACTACTTTCATTTGGCCAAATTTCTGAGTTGCAAAAAAGTTACAGTTGGTTTTTATAAATATTCTAAAATTTTTGAGTAATGACCTTTGGAAATTCCTTGAATTACTGAAAAAAGCTTTTGGCTGATATTCTAATTTATTTAGAAACACCTGTAGTAAGCTGGGCCAACACATGTTTTAAAAATATGGTAGTTGGTCTATAACCTAGTCTATAGACTCCTTATCAAGCTTTGGAGGCGGACTAGCCAAAGATCTATAAAAAATCTGAGACCCAAAAAGAAAATAAAACACGTAAACAGACCTGCAGATAAATTTAAAAAGCCTAATTGTGGAAATGTTTAGCTTTGTATTAGTTGTGCCATTTTTGTGTTAAAACTTGTCAATTTTCTTTTGCCATTCTTGAAGAATGGTGAAGAAAGATAAGAAAGGGGGCAGCAAGTTCTGACAGATCCAGATCTATCACTATGTTTTTCTCTTTTAATTTTATTGACATTGGTCAATAAAAGCATACTCAGTATATACCATGTCATGTCGTGGCCTGTGATTGGCTGTACCTGTCACATGAACTTCTCAAACCGGAGGAACGAGACAGGTGCCATCACTAAACGAGAGTGTCCTTTCCTTCTATTTTTAATCATGCCCAAAAGACAAATAAGCATTAACAACTCTTGGAACACCCCTTTAAGAGCAAGATTACATTGTAGTGATCTTTTTACTGCAGTACACTGCAGTGTAGGTGGGTCTGGTAGTTGAATTGACTGCAGTACCAGACACAGCCAAATGGGTATGGATGTCATCAAGTGAAACACTGCAGAGGAAGTTGCAGCAATCCAGCAACACCAGTTTGTTCTGTTGGACAGAGGGGCTCAGAGGGTCCAATAACTATCCAAAGAAGTGTAACTCAATGTCAAATGCTAAGAAGACTCATTTCAATAAATAACTACACTTATGTTCCATACAGTGCTAATAATATATCGAACATTTTGGCATAACCACTTTCTTCTCTTTTTTATAATACCAAGAGAGCAAACGGAAACAAAAAACAGTAGTAGAAAAATGCAATGAAATTATTTTTTTTTGCAAATGTGAATATTGCAAAGAAATGATAATGTTCAACATTTTATTTTTTTTATTACGACAAGTGTAGATTTCTTTCATAATGATGCTATTTCACAGTTCTTTCACATTCCCTCACTTATCAACAGCCATATGGCTAACTTTCATATAGTGTTGCCCTATACTGATGATACCATATGTTCTGCTGTGTTTGCAGAGAAAATAAATTTCCCACTGGAATGTAGTTTGCAGTTTTTGCATTCTGGTCGTAAATACGTCACTTGTTTATTCTTTACATTACTTTTAATGTCACAATCTATTATGGAAATCATGAATCTTCCATATTATTACCTGTTTACATGCATTGCTTGGAAATTATGCAATTTTAGAAATTCTAGCTCACACAAATTTACATAGAAATCATGGTTCCCATAGCAAAAATTAAAAACTCCTATGAAAGGTAACTAACACGATATAAGTCTTGGTCAGTTCATATCTCTTACTCAGGGTCAATTCATGAAAAGTTGTATAGTTCTGCAGTTATTTATATCCAGAGCAGAGAAAAGATCAGACTTTCTTCTACAAAAACCCATAGTAAAAGCTAGTGTGGTGGACCAGAGTACACAGAAGGAGGCAGACGAGAGGGAGCGGTAGCCGCAGGCCTGTGTCTGGACCTTGTCACAGTGACCAGAATCTCACTACTCACCTCTTCTCTTGATCCTCCAGCTCCCTCAGAGAAGAGGTGGTCTACACTAAGGATGATGGTGGTAGTAATACCCAGGGGAACACACTTGATGTGCGGTGCAGTTTATACAAGCAGGAGCCGATGGGTTAACGTTCAAAGGCAGAGGCTGTCTTTACTTCCAGACAATGTTACACACAGGGGAGGGTGAACTTTCAAGTACACTTCCTCCGACAGTCCAAGCCACTCAACCAGCTAGTAGAGGAGCAGTGATTCCCTAACAAATAAGGTCCCTTGCGTAAATGCTCTCCATCTTCATAATCTTTTCTCTTAATCTTCTCCCATGTGGCCAGGGAATGTAAGGGTTAAGCTGCTCCCTGAGCACAGGGGAAGCATAGCCTGTGTCAGGGTATAATGGTGGAATCAGTTTCTTGATTAACCCAAGATGATGACACTGGAGACAGACAGACTTGAGAGACCCAGAATACTAAATTTACCTATTTTATGTGACCTTCTACTCTCACCTCCCAGTCTGGTTGCTATACTAACTCCTGCCACTAGAGCTGACTGTGACTGATTTGCATATCTGTAAAGCAGTATGACTATACACTTTTACAGACATGTGCTCAGGTTGCTAGCAGAGTACAAGGGGGTTCAAAAAAAGCTCAACAAACATTTTACAAAGCATAAATTATATCAGACATTAGTGCAATTCTTAATAAACATTATTAAACATTATCAAATCTTGGAATGTATCCTACTCCCAAATCCTGTACACTATACTAGTTTGTTACATATGTACTTGCTTATACATCCTTGGAATTCAAAATTACACTCAGCATCCTCCATCCACCCATATTTATATCTTCTGTTGTTATTACAGCAAAACAAACATATATAGACATGAATGAAATGAAGTGGAGGGGTTAAATCTTAGACTGTTGTTTCCTGCTTAACACTCTGCTAGTATAAGTTATGATATGTTCCTACTCATACATTGTTGCTGATCTACAGGTTTGTGTCCATATGGACTACAATCCATTAGTGCAATATTTATGTCATTTCTATTATGCATGCAGTGCTATTCTTGCTGTCAAAATGATAGAATTTAACTGAAGCCGCAGAAGAACCTATTATAAGTCACTGAGGTCCATAAGTCACAGTTCAGATCCATAGTACAACTGATTCTTCACAGTATATGGCTTATGCTTTAAATGGAAACTGTGATGCTAGAGTGATCAGTCTCAATCATTTGGATCCCCATCCTGTAGCGATAAATATGTACAAATATTACACAATGGTAAAAAATACTCCAACCTCTTATATACAAAAATAGGTTATCCATGGCAACCAATCAGATTACACAGCATTCTAGTAGGTTGCCAGTTGTGACTATCCCACTTTTCTTTTGTTCCAGTTTTTAAACACTCCCTTTGGCATATAAGGCAAATACTGTAGAAAATAATGTAGTATAAAACACTGAAGAGAGCCATGTTGTGTCATCATCAGCTGAAGCGTATTAAATGTGACAAACACTTGTATCTACAGTTGAAACCAGAGGTTTACATGCACTATATAAAAAGATACATATGCATGTTTTTCTCACTATCTGACATGAAATCAGAATAAACATTACTCGTTTTAGGTTAATTAGGATTACCAAAATTATTTATAGTTGCCAAATGCCAGAATAATGAGAGATATAGAATTTTTTAAGGCATTTTTATTACTTTCTGCAAATTCAAAAGTTTACATACATACATTTATTAACAATTGGTAGCATTGCCCTGTATGACGTGGATCAAACATTTTTGATATTCTTCCACAAGCTTCTCACATTAGTTGGAAGGAATTTTGGCCCATTCCACCTGACAGAACTAATGGAACTGAGTCATGTTGTAGGTTGCCTTGCTTGCACCTGCCTTTTCATCTTTGCCCATACATCTTCAATATCATTGAGATCAGGGCTTTGTGATGGCTACTCCAGAACATTGACTTGGTTATTCCTAAGCCACTTTGCAAGCTGTTTGGCAGTATGCTTCGGGTCATTGTCCATTTGGAAGATCCATTTCTGCCCAAGCTTTAATCTCCTGACTAATGTCATGAGATGTTGCTTCAGTTTTGCCACATAATCTTCTTTCTTCATGATGACATCTATTTTGTGAAGTGCACCAGTCCCTCCTGCAGCAAAACAACCCCACAACATGATGCTGTCACCTCCGTGTTTCACAGTTGGGATGATGTTCTTAATCTTCCAAGTTTCTCCATTTTTCTCCAAACGTAACAATGGTCATTATTGCCAAACATTTAAATTTTAGTTTTGTCAGACCACAGGACATGTCTCCAAAAAGGTACCTCTTCATCCCTATGTGCATTTTTAAAAATTAATCCGGCTTTTATGTTTCTTTTGGAGTAATGTGGAGACAAAAAGAAAAACAGGACATGCGCTGTATAATGTAATATGCTCTGGAAATAGATATCCCTAGTAAGTGTATAATAATTGTCCTCTCACCTTATACCATTGTGCTTAGGCCGGCACAACACTCCATGAGTGTTTTCTGGGTCACCGGTAGTAGAATAAGATTGTAGCCGATTTTCACTCCCAAGATGCCACGATCCACATGGAGTAATAGAATTAAATATGCTGGATAAATAAGTTCTGGAGAGAAACCAAAACCTACGTCTATTGAGGCCAATAAGATAGGCACAATAATAATATGTAGTGCAAACCTTAAGTTGATAAATATAAAGTATTTATTGGAACTGGTAGTTTGAAATGCGTAGTTCCAATAAATACCTTATACTTATCAACTTTAGGTTTGTGCTACATATTACTATCGTGCCTCTCTATCTGATTGGCCTCAGTAGACGAAGGTTCTATTTTTTCTCCAGAACTTATTTATCCAGAATATTGTTTTGGAGAAATGGCTTCTTCCTGGCAGAGTGGCCTTTCAGTCCATGTTGATACAGTACTCGTTTTACTGTGGATAATGACACAATTTTATTGGCTCCCACCAGCATTTTCACAAGGTCTTTTGCTTCTGTTCTTGGGTTGATATGCACATGTCGGATCAAAGCACATTCATCTCTGAGACACAGAATCTGTCTCTTTCCTGAGTGATATGATGGCTGGACATTCCTATATTGTTTGTACTTGCATATAATTGTTTGTACAGATGAACGAAGCACTTTCAGGTATCTGGAAATTTTACCCAAGAATGATCCAGACTTTTGCAAGTCTGGATCATTCTTGTTAGACTTTCCCATGATGTTACACACAGAAGCAGTGTATGGCTTGTGTGTATTAAATTACATCCACAGATCCTATCAGAAGCTTCCAAAGACATGACATCATCATATGGGCTGTCCCAAATTGTTTAAAGGCATAGTAATCCTAGTGTATGTAATCTTTTGACTTTGCAGAAAGTAAAAAAAAATGCCTTAACTAATTCTCTCTCTCATTATTCTGGCATTTGGCAAATATAAATAATTTTGCTAATCCTAATTGACCTAAAACGGGTAAGGTTTATTCTGATCTCTCATGTCAGATAGAGAGAAAAACATGCATATGTGTCTCTTTATATAGTGTATGTAAACTTCTGGTTTCAACTGTACAGTTTTGGAATAACTAAGTAACGTCTATGGTTTAGAAATAGACGGTATTCTAGAATAAGGCATGGTGAGGGTTCACAATAGTTGAAAAAACACAATTTGGAGGCTACTTTTCTTTAAGCTATCATTCCACCAGTCTTGAAACAGATGCATGTTCAATGTTTGACTATAGTATATAAATAATCGAACAAACTAACGTTAAATAACAACTAAAGTAATACTATTCCACATGTGTAGTTCAACTGAGCTATTGTGTACAGCATCTATTCTGTCAACTACAGGTCTTTTTTTTTTTTCAAATGTAAATTGTATTTATGTCTATTAATCATTTTTTAGTGCACATGGATATGTTCTTACAAGTTCAATGTTAAGAGCAAAATATTTTCAGGAGTATATTTTTAATGGTGACAAGGTGGCATTTAATCCTTACTAGCCATCTTATTTAAGTGCATACTGAGGGTACTGGGAGCCTTAAATGGGTTTTCTCACCACAATGATTAGCTTTTAACTTGTAGGGAAAAGTAAATGAAGACTATTGCCTAATACATTACTATTTTGATTTTACTTTGTTGAGGAGATAACGAAGATTTTATCTATTGCTAGTGTATACAAGCTTTCTATGTCCAGCTGCCCCCTCTGACGATGGTGAGTCACTCTCTACCGAGTCTTATCTCTAGCATAGGAGTTTGTTTCCTAAGTTAATGAAAATGTTAAACCTTTAGAGCTCGATAGCTTTATGTACTTCAGATTATAAATCTCTTGCACTCAGATCACTGTAACAGGAATAGCTAGGAATAGCAGAGCTGATATGCCAATCACTACTAAAGAACCCCCTACAGCATAACCAGGAAGTGTGAGTCTGAATCTGGCTGCATCTCTGACCTTTAACCCCTTACCGCCAGAGCCAGTTTTGACTTTCCTGACAGAGCCCCGGTTTTAAAATCTGACATATATCACTTTAAGTGAGAATAACTTTTTGACACTTTTACCTTCAGAGATTCAGAGATTGTTTTCTCATGACACATTGTGTTTTAAGTTAGTAATACATTTTGGTCCATCCAATCCTTGTTTATTTGTGAAAAATATCAAAATATCTTCAAAAATTTGCAATTTTAAAAGTTCAAAAGTTTCTGTGTATAAGACAGATAGTTATTCCACTCAAAGTAGTTTATAATTGCATCTACCATATGTCTACTGTAGGTTGGCATATTTTTTTTTTACCACATTAGGGGGCTTAGAAATTTAGCAGTCATTTTTCATAATTTCAAGAAAATTTGCAAATAGATCTTTTTAGGCACCGGTCCAGTTCTGACGTGGCTTTTATGGATCTGTATGTTAGATACCCACATAAATGACCCCATATAAGAAACTAGTCCCCTTAAGTATTTAAAAAAGCATTTAGGAAGTTTGTTACCCCTTTAGATATTTCACAGTAAAGTGAAGGTGACATTTCAAAATTTCATTTTTTTTTTTTGCGGATTTTAAATTTTCATTAATTCGCTGGAACACGGTAGATGTGACCAGGTGAATGCAACTCAATATCAATTCCCCAGATTCTTCCGTTTTCATAGATATCCCATATATGGCCCTAGTGCGCTATTTGGCTCAACCACAAGTCCCAGAATAGGAGAAGCACCTAACAGATTCTGGGGTCTCATTTTCATTACGATTTTATTTAGGTGCCATTTCAGTTTTGTGGACACCCTAAGGTCCCAAAACCTAATAAACACCCCTAAAAAGACCCCATATTGGAAACTACACCCCCTAAAGGAATATATTCAGGAGTGTAGTGAGTATATTGACCCCACAGGTGTTTCACAAATTTTCATAGCATTAGGTTGTGAAAATGAAAAAAATTTTTTTTTCCAATAATCTGCAATTTTAGCTGAAAATGTTTCATTTTTACATGGAATCCTAGAAAAAAAGCTTCCCAAATTGTTTTACACAATTACTTCTAAGTACGTCATACCCTACATGTGGGTGTAAACTGCTGTTTGGGCACATGGCAGGGCATACAAGGGAGGGAGCGCTATTTGGCTTTTGGAATGCGGATTTTGGTGAGTGTCATATCTAGTGATGAGCGATTACGTTGACTATCGTCATCGGGTCGATAGTCGATATCGGCAATTATCAATAAGATATCCGATAGTCGATAATAGATTATCGCCGATGACCATTAAAGTCTATGGGAGAGGAACAACACCTTCATTCTTACACCCAAACAGGGATGAAGAAGCTGGAATTAACATGCACAACAGTCAAATGGATACGGGCTACATTTTAGGCAACACACTTAGGTTATAAAAGCCACAGAAAAAAACTCACAGACCATTCACTATCTCTGTCTTGCACCCCAGCATGACCCTTGAACCTGCATGACCCACAAATTAAAAAGTGCCAGAAGGCAGTATGATTTGAACCATCATTTTACTTGAACTGAACATTGAATATGCCTGTCCTGGAACGCAGCATGAGCCTTAAACCTGCATGACCCCAGATTAAAAAGTGTCAGAAAAAGGAGTCTTTAAACCACCATTTTAGTTGAACTGGACATTAACTATATCTGTCCTGTACCGCAGTATGAACATTAAACCTGTCTGAACCACAGATTAAAAAGTGCTGGAAAAAGGAGTCTTTGAACCACCATTTTAGTTGAACTGGACATTGACTATACCTGTTCTGTACCACAGTATGACCATTAAACCTGTCTGACCCCCAGATTAAAAAGTGCCGGAAAAAGGAGTCTTTGAACCATCATTTTAGTTGAACTGGACATTAACTATATCTGTCCTGTACCGCAGTATGACCATTAAACCTGTCTGACCCACAGATTAAAAAGTGCCGGAAAAGGAGTCTTTCAACCACCATTTTAGTTGAACTAGACATTGACTATACCTGTTCTGTACCACAGTATGACCATTAAACCTGTCTGACCCGCAGATTAAAAGTGCCGGAAAAGGAGTCTTTGAACCACCATTTTAGTTGAACTGGACATTGACTATACCTGTCCTTGGTCACAGCATGAGCCCCAAACCTGCATGACCCCCAGATTTAAAAGTGACGGAAAAAGGAGTCTTTCACCATTTTAGTTGAACTGGACATTGACTATATCTGTCCTGTACCGCAGAATGACCATTAAATCTGTCTGACCCCCAGATTCAAAAGTGCCGGAAAAAGGAGTCTTTCAACCACCATTTTAGTTTCACTGGACATTGACTATACCTGTCCTGGGCCACAGCATGAGCCCCAAACCTGCATGAGCCCCATTTTAAAAAGGCCAAAAAAGGGGGAATCTTTCAAACCACCCTTTTTAGTTTCACTGGACTAAAAAACTATACCTGTCCTGAAACCGAAATGACCATTAAACTGTCGACCCACAGATTAAAAAGTGCGGGAAAAGGATCTTTAAAACCCCCTTTTTTTAGTTTCACTGGACTTGACTATATCTGCCCCTGTAAACCGAAAAGAAGGGAACCCCCCGGGGAAACCTTTTTTGAAAAAACCCAAACGGGAAATTCACAAAAGTGGAAAAAACTTTTGCCTTTTTATTTTTTTACTGTTGAACCTGGTTAAAAATTTAAAAGGAAATTCATTTTTTTTGAAAATTTTGGGACAAATTTTTTAAAAAAAAGAAGTGTTTATTTTAAGGGCCCCCCGGGGGGGTTTTTTAAATAATTAAAAAATTTTTTTTTTAAAAAAATTTTAAAATATAAAATTTTTCCCCTTTTTTTCCAAAAGGGTTGTAAAATTTAAAAACTTTAACAATATACATGAAAAAACTTTGAGACTCTCGGTTCACATTTTTTTGATAAAAAAGATGTTTTTAACTGCCCACAAATAAAACGGATCCAAAATGGGCCCCAGTCCTAGGGCCAATCTTTACCTCTCAATCGACCAATCAGGCCTCTCACTGGGTCCCCCAAACCTCCATTTTTTCAGAGAAAAAAAATAAAAAACCCCCAACCTCCCAAGCGCCCTTCTTATACACCCTTGAGAGTGGGGGGGAACAGAAACCCAAAAATTTGGAAGCACCCCTTTCCCTTTCCCCATATGGGTTTTAAAATAAAATGTATACCAAGTATAAGGGAAGTTTCTGCACAAAAAAAACATTTCTGAAAAAACGTATGCAAACCGGGGTGCCCCAGGCGGGGGCGGGCGGCACACTTTAAATTTATACTTTACACACACAGACCCCCCGCCAGGGGCACACTACTCTGAAAAAGGGGAAAAATTACACTACGGGGAAAATTTCCCTAAAAAAGGGCCATTTATGCAATCTACCCATCCCTAAAAAAAACTTTGAAAACTCTGGGTTCAATATTTTTGATCAAAAGATTTTAAGCCCCACACTTTAAAAAAATTAAAAAAAAACCCCTTAACCCCCCCCCCCCCCCCCCCCCTCAAATCGGGCAGTGCTATCTATCTTTACCTCTAAAATCGAGCCAATCGGGGCCTTTTCATTTGGGTAAAAACCGACCTCCTTATTAAAGAGAGAAAAAATAAAAAACCCCCAAACCCTGCAACTGCCCTTTTTTATGACACCCTGTGAGAGTGGGGGGGGACAAAAACCCCAAAAATGGGAAGCCCCCCTTCCTTCCCAAAAGGGTTTTAAAAATAAATGTATCCCAAAGTATAACTTTGGGTTTCTGCACAAAAAAACATTTCTGAAAAAACGATGCAAACCTGGGTGCCCTGACAGGCTGCGGCACACATGTAACCGAGAGTCCTCAAAGTTTTTTCATGTATAAAGAAAAGCAAAATGTTTTCTTTTAGGGTTTTCCAAACGTGGGGTTTATCGCCCTTTTTGAATAGTGGGGGGGGCGGGGGCCTTTTGGGGTGTGTACATGTATAATTACATGTGTCCCCGCAGCCCGCCAGTGGCACCCGGGTTTTTTGGCATAACTTTTTTCAAAATGTTTTTGTGTCAAAAAACAAAATTTTTAAATACTTGGTATAAAATTGGGGTTTTTTTAAACCAAAGGGGGAAAAGGAAGGGGGCTTCCATTTTGGGTTTTTTCTGTCCCCGCCCACTCTCCCCGGCTGTCAAAAAAAGGTCACCTTTGCGGGTTTGGGGGTTTTTTTTTTTTTTTTCTCTCTGAAAAATTTGGAGGCGTTGACCCAGTAAAGGGGCCCTAATTGGCCCGATTGAAGGTAAAAGAAAGCAAGGACTGCCCAATTTTTGAAATCCAGGGATATTCGGGGGCACTTAAACATTTTTTTGGATCAAAATTGTGAACCGAAAAGCCCCTAAAATTTTTTTCATGTATGATAGATAGCATAAATGCTTTTTTAAAGGGGTTTTCCCGGGAATTGTTTTGGGCCCCCTTTTAACATAAAATAAAACACCCCTCCCGCATTTTTTTAAAAAGGTTTTTTTTACATGTTTGGGAGTGTTTAATTCGTCCGCACACCCCATAAGTTTTTACAAATGTCCTAATCATCCCCCAAAACCCACTTCTTATTGAGAAAAACTTTCCCCCCTCCGGGGTTTTCTGAGAGTGATTCAGCCAATCAATTCAAGGGTTTTTCTTTTTTCCCCCAAAACCCTTTTCTTCATGATTGGGACAGACCCCCCCTGGGGATCAAATGATCGCCCCCATAGTGACCCCAGCCCCAAAAAAATTTTAAGCCTAAAATTTTGTGCAATTTGTGTCCACCCGGGGGCCTTTTTTTTGACACAATTTAAACCCTCAAAAGAAATCACCTTTTTAAAAATCGTTTTTTTAGGGGAAATTTAAGCTCCCCCTATTGCCCCAAACCCTTTTAGAGCCATTTCTCCCCGTCAGCTATCTGTTAACCGGACTCCGGGGTTTTGGCCCGGGGGCCAATTTACAGTGGGGCGGTGAGAGCCCAGCAAAGCTTGTCATCTTTTAAAAACACGCAGGTTCAGCTGCCAGGGCCAATTACAGGGGGTTTTTGGTAAAGAGCCCAGCTGGCGTCCGTCATCTTTTAAACCCGGGTAAAAATGCCTTATGACGCAGCAACAAAAAACCAGTCGGCTAAAGGGCGAGTGGGGAACAGAATTTTTAGGAAAGGGGACCCCCAGCCTTCCTCAAAAACCCCATCAAACCTGGGAAAGCGCTTCCCCCTCCGTATATGGGGACCAATTGAGTTTCCCTTTGGGAAATACGGGTTTGGTTTAACGCTCCTTTTTCCACCCAGGTGCCCTTTTTTTTTTGGCATTCTTTTTCTCATTTATCAACTGCGGGGAAAAAAAATTTGGCCCTCTTGTTCTTTTTTTCCGCCCTTGCTCCATACTCCTTTCCCCTCTGAATAACCAAACATCGGGTTTCAAGTCTTCCTGTACCCCCTTTTTGTAAAATTTCCCAAAAGGAATTTTTTTTTACCACTTTTTGCCCTTTGCAAGTTTTTTAGTTTTAAATTTCTAGAAAACACTTTTTTTAAAATGGGGAGGGAAAACCCACCATGTCTTTTTCCCTTTTTTTAATTGTTTTAAAATGGGTTTTTTCCTAAAATAAGGTTTTTAAAAAGCAGTTTAAAAGCTTGCAAAAAAAATTCTTTTTTTCCCCAATATTTGCCCCTTAACATTGCCCCTACCTTTTCCTTTTTTCTAAAAGCACCTTTCACCCTTTTCCCCACTCTTGCAATTGTGAAAAAACAAATGTCTTTAGAAACGATTTTTTTTTGAAAAACCGGGAATTTTCTGCATTTCAAACAAAATGCCCCCCCAAAAATTAAAAATGACCCTAGCCATTTTTTAAAAAAATTTAAGAAAAATTTTCCCTTTTAAAAAAAAAAATTTTTTTAAAAGGACCCTTTTTTATTTCTGTTCCAAGCAAAAAAACCCCAAAAATTCAAAAATTACCCCTAAGCCACTTTAAAAAATTTTGAAGGGGAAAAAAACCCTTTTGAAACCCCAAAATTTTTTTTAAAAGGACCTGATTATAGGGTGGATCCCCCGCAAAAATTCCCCCCCAAAAATTAAAAAATTACCCTTTAGGCCCCTTTTTAAAAATTTTTAGGAAAAAACCAAACTTTTTGGAAAATTTTTTTTGGGAAACCCTTAAATTTTTGGGTGGGGTTTCAAAGCAACATGGAAACCCCAAAAAAATTTAAAAAAGGAAACCCCCAGCCACTTTAAAAATTGAGGGGGAAATCCCCCTTAAAAAATTTTTCCCCAAAAACCCTAAATTTTTGCTGTTTTTTCACAGCAACATAACCCCAAAAAAAATTTTAAAAAAAGACTTTTCCCGCCACTGTTAAAAAAATTTTGAGGGGGGAAAAAACCACTTTAAAAACCCTTTTGTTCCCAAAAAACCCTGATTATTGCTGTATCTCACGCAACATGACCCCCCCAAAAAATTTTAAAAAAAACTTCTCAGCCCCTTAAAAATTGTGAGGGAAAAAAACCACTTTGAAAAACCCCATTTTATTTCCAAAGGGCCAAAAAAAATTTTTGCTGTATCCAAAGCAACATAACCCCCAAAAAAATTTTTAAAAATGGAAAATTTTCAGCCCCTATTAAAAAAATTTTTAGGAGAAATGCCACTTAGAACCACATTTGGTTTTCCCAAAAAACCCCTAATTAAAGCTGTATCTCACACAAAATGACACCCAAAAAAAAAATTTTAAATATAAATTCTCAGCCACTATTAAAAATTGTGATGGGGAAATGCCACTTAAACCACAGGGCCCCTAATTATAGGGGTGGGATCCCCACGCAACAAGACCTCCCAAAAACCCTTGAAAAATGCGAAAAATTCTAAAGATAAAGTGAGTAAATTGGGAAAACGGGGTTTTTCATGAAACCTTTCTGTCTTTTAAAGTCCCCCTCACACCCAAAAAAACAAAAAAGAACGTTGGGAAAAAGAAAAAAAATTGCATAAGAAATGATCCTTTTAAAAAAAAATTTTCAAAGGAAACCCTTTTGGGTTTTAAGAGGAAGTGAAGTAGACCGGGAACTAATCGGGGACCTCGGGAATTGGGGGCCAAAAACATAAAAAGATCCATGGCCCCCAAATTTACCCTTTTTTAAAGTCAAAAAAAAGACCACATTAAAACTTTGGGGGTCCATGCTTTTTTCTGTAATGACTCCTCCACTGTGCGAAGGGCCCGCTCAGAAGACGCTGGCGCTGGGCAGGACCAACCCTCTATGGGTGGCCCAAACGAGGGGGGGGTTCCATTTTCCATTTTGGGTACCCCCAAAATCCAAATTTGGGCCGAACCCCATACAAAAACATCCCGGGGTTGAGAAGCGGGGAAATCTTTCACCCCTGACTTAACTGGTCTCGTTGTTGGGGTGTGTGCCCTCATTGGCAGGGGTTGGTTTAGGGGGTAAATAAAGATTGCCAGAGGTCACCCATTAGGCTCAGCCCCCCTTGCCTGCGCTGCTGCTGGGGCCCCCTATGGCACTTGGCACTCTACGGGGTCCCCGTCCCCTGATGTTGGGTTTCCCCCGTGACATTTTGGGGGAAAGTGAAGAAAACACAACAGATTCTCCAGTTGATCAAACAGCAAGGTCTCCATTTCCTGCAT
The DNA here is from genome assembly GCA_025379985.1 of Phyllomedusa bahiana. Classification (NCBI taxonomy): domain Eukaryota; kingdom Metazoa; phylum Chordata; class Amphibia; order Anura; family Hylidae; genus Phyllomedusa; species Phyllomedusa bahiana. The sequence continues at coordinate 2,487 of JAODAL010029545.1, read as the reverse complement.
TTTTTTCCCCTCTAATTTTGGGGGGTGGAAGGAAAGTGCTTTAGTTTTTGTTTTGTACCGGGGGTCCAGGAGGGGGCCCCCCGTAACTGTTGTTTTTTTTTGAGGGGCCCTTAAAAAAGAACCTCAGACCTCAACCTCGAGCCTTCCTCAGCAGGGAGTCCGACCCGGGGAGCTCTTTAGATATTTTTGGACGAAAAGGTTTTATGACATGTCCAGGCATGGGGTGTGCTCCAGCCTACCGATTTTTTAAAGGGGGGCCGAAAAATTTCCCCTTATCGCACACCCCCCCCTTCCCTACACAAGGCTCTTTTTCAAAACCCCGCCACGCTCGCTCCGGGTTTCAAAAACCTCCACCCGCTCCTGACCTGTGTGTGGAAAGGGGCTCCAAGACAGATTAATTTCAACACGCCTGATTTCTTGGGCACGTGATGCCACCAAGGGCCTTGGGTTAAAGAGCTCTGCACCCCCCTGCGGTTTTGAAGAGCGTGCGCCCAAACCTGAGAGGCCACCGTCCCCCCCCAGAGACCCCACCCAGCTCACCCCTGAGCTGTCACAGAAATAGCGGCCTTGGGGCCTGGCTTACTAGTTCATTGTCCCCGGGGGTCAGATTGGGCCCTTTTTCCGGCCCCAGATTTCAGACAACACCTTGGGAAAATTTTTGATGACACGTTTCTGGGCCCGGGGAGGGAAAGGCTTTTTTGGCCCAAAAAAATGCCCCGCTCGGCCCCCCCTAGTAATTGGGGGCAGGGGAGGGGCCCTGACGTGGCGGAACCCATCTGTTTTCCACCAGACGGAAAGGGGAAAAATTTCCAAGACCAAAAGCCGGCAATGCCGACATTCAGTCTTTTTGGGTTTTGGGGTGGTTTTGGGTTTTAAAATTTTTTTCTTTTTTTGCCTCCCAAACCGGAAGGAAAAGAAGGCCCGGCTGCTAGACGGGCCCTGAACGGCTTTCAGGTCCCCTCAAACCGGGGGAAGGAGAAAAGGGGGGGGATGGGGCCCCTGGGGTGCCCATGGACCGGGCGAAAGGTGGAGGCTGAAGCGGACTGATCCCTGATCATGGACTCCCGAGAAAAACAAGGGCACTAGGAACGCTTGGTGGTGGGGGAGGAGGAAGGGGGCGGAGACAAGGGTGGACAGTGGTTGGAGGCCCGGCTCGGGCTGGCCTTTTTTTTGGGCCAATGTTGCCTTTCCAAATTTTAACTCATTCATTCCTGCATTGGGCTAACAGTTGGTGTGGGTTAAACACCTAAGATTCTTGCCTCTTTCTTTTGCGTTTACGGGAAAAAGGGGGCAATTTACAAACGCTGGTTTAAAAAACCCGAGGGTTGCCCCAAAGGCCCAGGCTTTTTTTAAAAAGGTCCCCGGAACCTTTTTTCGGCGATAAGCGAGGAGCGGGGGTTTTCCCCGGGGCCGTTGGGGTGGCGGAACATAAACAGCAGACTTCCCGCACCGCCCTCTTTCCCCCCTTTTAGGGGGAAACCCCACTTCACACCCCCCCCCGTCTTTTCCCCCCTCGTCCAGTGAGAAGGGGCCCCCCGCCCAAACAAAATTTTGCGGGAAAAGACCCACGTTGGATCCGCAATGTCGTCACATCATCACAACACAGGGGACTTTTTTTTTTCCTGACATTTTTGCATCCCCGGAGCTGTGGCTACAAGCAAGAGGGCTGCAAGGTGATGCCGACCGCCCGGGGGGTTTTTTCCAATTTTAAACCCGGGTTTCCCTTTTCCTCCTCTTATGGCCTCAGTTTCTGGGGGTCAGAGCAGAGAAAATCATTTTCTTTGGCCTTTTGGGTCTTTTAACATTTCCTTCTACCCCAACCGCATTTTGTCATCAAAGGGGGTCTTCAGAAAAAAGGGTTATCCACAGTGGTGGGTACCCGGTTGACATTTTGGGGGTGCCTTTGCTTCGTTGGGGCGGATGCCGATGATGCTGATGACGACATTTTTGGGCCCCTGAACTTTGGGGGGACAGGAGGGAAAAACTGCTGGAATTTAGGTTGCATTAACCACTGAAGAACAATTGGCGACGCTGTTCCCTTACTGGAAAATTCCCCAGGGCCCTGACCCAAACGATGACAGGCCCCGAAAGGGCCGCAACTGACGATCCCTGGCAATTTCGTTTTGTCCCCAGACGGAAAGGGGCACCTTTTTTTCCCCTTTCCCCTCGTACCTTTTACCTTTTCCGTCCTACCCCCCCTTTGCTCATTTCCACCTGAATTTCGCTCCATGTTTTAAAAGAAAAAATTTTGGGGAAGGTATGGAAATTTTTGGAAAAATCCCCCTTTTTAAAAAAAAGGCAAAAACAACCCCTACCGTGTTCCCCCCAAAGTAAGACAAACGTCTTACATTCTTTTTTTTCCCCCCAAAAATCCCACTATGTTTTTACTTTTGGGGTAAGTCCCTTTTATTTTGGGAGGTTAAAAACCCCATTGGGAGTATAGGGGGGGCTGGGCAGGGGATAGGCCCGGGGTAGGCGGTATAGGCA